>VMDO01016390.1:0-48140 GCA_007922755.1 Pedetes capensis | reverse complement strand
GTGTGCCTGGCACAGAATCAGGAAATGTTTCGGTCTGCTGTACATAGGGTTGCCATGAGTTGGACTCTGATAGAACCTAACAATAACATATCCTATAAGGGTTGCTATGAGTTGGACGTGACTCAATGGCACCTAACAACAACAACAAATACATACAAAGTTCCAGCTACATTTAAGAAATTTAACAAAGAATGGCAAGAAATAGTAACATGGTTTAATAGGTTTAAGAGATGACTTGTTTTAGAGAAAATTGTGTGTGTGTTTAAGGATAGTAAGAAGCTAAAGTTCAAGAAATGAGCTCTGGAAATAAGTACATATGGTTCCTGACATCCAGTAGTTCAACTTACAGTTTTGACTTTGTCATGGTGTAAAAGCAATATGCACTGAACTTTGAATTTTGATCTTTTCCCTAGCCAGCATCATGCTACACAACAATCTCTCTTGAGGCTGGGCAGTGAGCCAGTTGTTAATCAGTTATGTCACCGCTGGAAATAACAGCTATTCTACAGTATACTGTGTTGCTATGATATTTGATAGGTTAGGTGTATTAAATGCATTTTCAACTTTTAATATCTTCAATATTATGATGAGTTTATCCCATCATAAATTGAGGAGTATCGACTGCCATTCATTTTTTAAAGACTGCAACTTTCTAATATATTAAGGCAGAGTTTTATTTTCACTAGCATAAACACAATTTTAAAATCCCAAGAAGAAATATGAGATGTGATCAAAAGAGATGATGGTTTAAATTTAAATAAAACTTATTAAAAGTAAAAGATACATTCCCATTAATCTCCCTAAAAATACTCCCTTTGGCTTCAAACATACTTATCCCACTGTTCTTGCCATTTTCAGAAGCAGTTCTGGAAGTTATCTTTTGCATCTCTAGTTGTCTTTAGTTTAAATGTCCTGAATCAATTCAAAATGATTAGTGCTCATGGTCGTTTTGACTTTGGGGAAGAGCCAGAGTGGTACAGTGCCAGATCCGGTGAATAGGTGGTCAAGGACACATCATACATGTTTTTATTTGACAGAAATATCAGAAGTGATGTGTGATGCAGAGTGTTGTCATGATAGAGAATGAAACTAAAGACATTCAGGAAAGAGGACTTCCAGAACTGCTTCAGAAAGTGGCAAGGATGATGGGGTGTGATCAAAGGTTGGAAGAATATTTTAAGGAGAATTAATGGCAGTGTGTCTTCTACTGTAATAAGTTTTTTAAAAATGTAAACACTCACTGTATCTTTTGATCACCTTGTATTAGAGGAAACAACTCAAAATGTTATGAGACAATTGTGAGTAAAATAGTATCTTACGTACATATATCTGGAGGTGAAGTGGCCACATGAGATTCATCTGAACCTGAAGATCCTGCAGTTGAAAAAGCTTTTGGATTGACAACTCTTTTAACTAAGGAGCAAAATCCTGGGACATAGGAAACCAGTCTGGCTCTGTTACAAAGTACCTAAAAATGAAAAAAAACAAAAACAAAAACAAAAAAACCCAAAAAACGAAACAACAAAAAAACACATTAAAAGACTATTCATTCTGGATCTAAATGTTATAATCTTTGGCAAATCTTTGCACTGTGGTTTTTTATTCCACCTCCACTGAATACCTGCCTGCAGCCTTATCACTGTGGTGTCCAATCCTGTCAGATCTGTGAAACTAAGGAGAGTTGGGGCTGGTTAGTCGTACTTGCATGGGAGAGCACCTGGGAACACCAGGTACTACAGACTTGGGAGAAGACCCAGCAACCCACTCCCCAAAATCAATCTGCCATTGAAAACCCTATGAATAGCAGAGAAGCTCTGACAATAGTATTTTGTCTGTTGTACATAGGGTTGCTATGAGTTGGATACCGACGTGATAGCACCTAACAACTGAATACCTACTATGTGACAAGCACTATGTACACTCTCAATTAAAAAAAACAACAACAACCACTGTTAAAATTGTCAGAATCAAAATGGAGTCACTTATGTCAAACCCTAATAAAATGGGATTTAAGTCATGATGGTGGAGAGGAGTCTTCATGTATATTTACCTGGTAACCAGACTATCAAAAAAGACTCTAGCCAACCACAACCCTGCAAAAAGACCACGATAGTTGTGCACAGAAATACTTCTGTGAGTATGCCTAACCAGCAACTGTCCCCTCAACACTGAACTGATGATACCTGGTACAGATTCTTGTGGCCAAGGCTAACTATCCCTAAACAACTTGTATAACTCTCATTTTCCCTTAAAAATTCCTGTCTCCCTTTGCCTCCCTGGGTATGCCTTTTCTCCCTGCTCCTCACCAGAGTCTGCCAGGGTTTATGTAATTACTCTCCCACTCTTCACTCTTTACCACTCATTTTAAGTTGACAACACAAGTATTAAAATAAGCACATAACAAGTTACTTTGAGTAAAAGCACATTTTCTAATAAAGGCCAGAATTCAAGAATGTCACACCAGGGAAAGGCGATCCATAAGTGGCCTCATTTAATGACAACATGAACAAGCCAGCACAACTACTAAGATTCTGTTCTCCTTAAAACAGGGAAATTCCAAACCTTCTCCTTGGACTAAACTCTGTTTACATTTTCCCCCAGCACTGAGGGAGTGAACTCAGGCCCTCCTGCATTCTTTGTAAATGCTCTGCCACTGAGTTATTCTCCAGCCCCCCTTTTTAAAAAATTTAAAATTGAAACAGGGTCTCACTAAGTTACGCAGGCTGCCTCTGGCCTTGAACATGCAATCCTCCTGTCTCTAAATCTCCAAGTGGTTGCGATTACAGGCGTGCACCACTGTGCCCGGTTCCTGTTTACTCTTTCTTTTATATCTGTAAATTGTGCTATTTATCTCTCATGCTATTATTCTCTTGGCTTGATTAATGTTCACTTTCCTTCATTTTAGCTCATAATTTTGTGGTACACTTTCCGATCTTATGTTCATTTCCCAGACTTTAAGGCCAGTTACAATGCATAAATATGTAAATATCTTCCACGGATAAACTTTTAGCAAAATACCTGGGAAGGAAGAATTTAATGTAGAAGTGGGCCCTCTATTTCCAAATACAGCTCACTGCTATGGTAAATAGCAGTAACACATCCATATCCATTGTTTATATATAGCATATGACTCCTTTCATAACATAAGGGCAGAGTTAAGTATAGCCCACAAAGCTTAAAAGATTTACTAACTGGATGTTTATATTTTTAAATATTGAGATCTCTTGAATTAGTTAACATACATATTTTGTTTGTTGTTGTTAGGTGGCATCGAGTCAAATACACCAGAAGAAACATTCCCTGACACTGTGCCATGCCTGGCACTATGTCAGTGCCTCTCTGCTGTTCCTAGGGTTTTCAATAGCTGATTGTTTTGGGAAGCAAGCTGTGAGGTCTTTCTCCCAATAAGTGATCCCAATCCTCTACTTACCCTTCTACACAAAGATCTCAATCTGCACTGTACCTTCTCAAATCTTTTAGAAAACGATTATGTTCTACTTTTATTGTAAGTCTTTTCACATCTGTCCTATATCCTTTACTACATGAACTCTCTAAGGTAGGATGTGTACAATCTCTGGGCACTTACAGTCGGTTCTGGTGTGTGTATAACAGCTTTTGCTCTCATTGTGTACAATTTGTAAGGTCACGTCCTATACTGGAACCTACTATGAAACTTTTAGCTAACCAACGATTTTTTTTTAAAGGGCTTAACAACAGGTTCTACATATTTAGTGAAATAACATCCTTTAGAAATACTGAAAGAATGCTTGTATTGAATTTCTAAGTTCATAAAAAACAAAACCACTTTCTCGTCTGGGAGTCAGCTCTAGGTAGAATGGAGCTAAGCACTAATGGAGTGTGGCTTTTGGTGACATCTTATGGATAGTTATGTGCCAAAAGGGGATGAGGACTGAGGTCATAAAGAGCAAGTCAGTCCATCCAGTGGCATGCAGGTGCAAGATAGAAAGCCAAGTATTCAAATGATACGATCCAAATAAAATAGGTAAGGAAAAAAAAAAACCTGGAGAAATAAATGCAAGTGTATTTAAAAGAATGTGTTCAAACTACCTTCAAAGCATAAAAACATAATTTTGCACCCCTTCTCTTGACATTTTGGATAGATTCTTATATCATGACACCCAATACCACCACAATCAAATCCACCCGTCCATTTCCTACGAAGTTCCCAAGCTAGTTCACTTATACTTCCAAGACTAATGTACTCACATTGGCCATTTCTAGTGGAGAAGACAGACGCGAAATCCTCCCTTTGGTAAAGTATTCCTGGGAAAGGACAAATGGAACAGACTAGTGACAGAATAACGACAGCTCGGGAACCTTCCAGTTTCCGGCGGTGTCCCTCCCCCACGGCAGGACCTAAGTTCAAACCGGTCCCCCACCCCGCCCCTCCGTGCCTCGCAGGCCCTCCAGCTGTCTACTTGATGAAAGCCACCTTGGACTAGATCGGGGCCCCCGGGCAACCGGCATTCAGAATCCTGGGTTCGAAGCAGGTCACGGCTGTTTAACAACCGCTCCAAGCAAAGGTTTGGGCTGGGCAAGCAAAAAAATGCCTGAAGGCAGAGTGACAGGAAGAACAAAGCTACGTGAGAAAGGGGGCAATACCGAGAACTGCGGCACAAAGACGCGCGAATTTGGAGGGGCTACCGCAGGCGGGAACCATCCGTACCAATCAGCACCCTCGCCTCCAGCCGCCCCAGAACCTGGCCCTTCTGCCGTCAAAATGGCGGGGACGGAAGCAAGCGGGTAGCGAGTATGTTGGTCGCGACTAGGCCGAAGAGGTTGCTTCCGAGTGCATCGATGCAATAGGTGATTGTCGAACCGGTGATACTCACGTGTCTCACGTAGGCTCACGCTAGCCGACTTTCTATTGGATAAACAGGGGCCCACGTTGTGGGTGGGCCAAAGAAGGGGCGGCGGTGACCCGTGAGGAGACGGGGCGGTTCTATTTAGCTGGATTAGGTGGGTCTTTTCCTTCACAGACATGTGGGTGCATTCGATTTATCCTTTCCCCCTAAACCTTCCGTATTCGTGTTTGTCAGCTTGTCGTGCTGTGGGGTCCTGCTGTGACTCTGAAAGTTTGCTACCGGCATTTCAGATACCAGTAGGACCACCCATGGTGGACAGGTTTCAACTGAGCTTCCAGACTAGGACAGACTAGGGAGAAGGACCCTGCAGTCCACTCCCGAAACATTTAGCCATTGAAAGCTCAATGATTAGCAGAAAAGCACTGTTACATTTTGTTATGTGCTATGGAGTTGAAAATAGTGCGGGAGCCCGGCGCGGTGGTGCACGCCTGTAATCCCAGCGGCTCCGGAGGCTGAGGTAGGAGGATCACAAGTTCGAGACCAGAGGCAGTCTGCGTAATTTAGCGATACCCCGTCTCAAAAACAAAAATAAAAACAAAACAAATAAGCAAAAAAGAAAAGAAAAAGTGCGGGAAAATGACCCCCCTCTCCCGGCTGGAAGACATTCAAGAAAAGACTGGGGAAGAGTTGCCTCCTCAAGGGAGAGTCTAATGGGAATGGAGTAAAGCTCCTGGGACCTCCTTTGTCTGATTTGGGATGACTCAAAATGAGAAGAAACAGTGTCTACAACAAAGCCTCAGACATAAAAAGATCGTGTGCAGGGCACAGTGTTGGGTAGTATTTCCTTCTATTGCACCTAGTGTCGCCATGAATCAAATCCCACTAGAGGGCACCTAACAACAAAAAAGCCTTTCTTACTACCATAGAGAGATTTAGCTCAGTTGGTAGAACACTGCGCTGCAGTCTCTGAGGTTCTGAGTTCAGTTCCCAGCGCTGAAAAAATGGGAGACGGACCTGGCAATCCACTCCCAAGGCAATCCCAAAATAGTCAACCATTGAAGGCACCATGAGAGTTGCTATGAGTCGACTTGACGGCTAGAAGATACTGTTGTTTGTATGACTGCTGTTTATTTTTCATCAATCATTGTTTTTGAGCATAGAGCACTTTCTTTTTGTGTTCCCAGCTCCATGACAGTGGCAGACTCGCAATAGGCTTAGTAAATATATATTAGACGACTTAAAATAGCGTATTATTTTAATTTATTGAATGTATTTTTAAAAATAGTAACCGAAGCTCAAATTTGATTCAGATTTCCTTAGTTTTTGACTTAATGTCCTTTTCTGTTTGAGGGTTCAGAGTACCACATCACATTTAATTGCCCTGTCTCCTCAAGATCCTCTAGACTGACTTTCTTTGCTTTTGATAACCTTGGTAGTTTTGAGATGTACTCATCAAGCATTTTGTTGAATGTTCCTCATTTGGGATTTGCCTGATGTTTTTATCATGCAGTGACTGAGGTTATGTTTTTTTTTTTTTTGGTGGGTGGAGTAAAGAGTTAAAGTGCACTTCTTATTACATCAAGTCAAGGGTACATACTATCAACATGATTGATCACTAATGCTAATTGATGCTAATTTTTATCACCTCACTAAGGTAGTGTTTGACAGATTTCATCACTGTGACATTACTCTTTTCCTTTGAGGATGTCATTATGTGCAGCCCAAATTGTAGGGCTGGGAAGTTATGCTCTACTTTGTAGGCAGAGTATCTTTATAAATTAGTTAGAAGTCTGCATGGGAGAATCGTCTGTTCTCACCAATTGTTTATGTATTTGGTCACTTGTTTATATCAGTATGGACTCTTCATATTATTTTTACATTTTGGGTTATAATCTAACACTACTTTATTCTTTTGTTTAAATTCTTCCAGTTTTGGTCATTGGAATTTCTTTTAGTTGACACCTGTGGCTTTTTTACACACCCTTATGATTTTTTGTAGTTTTAAAATTTTGTTTTGCCTCCCCTCCACTGCACTTCCTTAATTTCTGACACCGCAAGATGCTCCAGGAACATCTTGTATATTCTCAGTCAGAGTTCTACAATCAGCCACATTGCCAAGGGGCCATGAGTCCTTGTCTGTAACCTTCTGCTCCAATATGAGAAACCTCTTCCCTCATTTGCCTTCCATTTGCTTGTCAATTTCCAATTTACATATATAGAAAGTTCAGAACTATTAACCTATATTCAGTGTACACGTATAGTGGGTAGAAGATTGTTACCAGGTATACCTGTGGGAAACAGATTTACCAAGTAGAGTGGAGTACTCACGTACAGTTTTTTTGTGTGTGATGGTTATATACTTGCTACCCATTGCTTTCGTCTCCGCCAATTTTTCAAAAATTATTCTTATTTTTTTATTTTTGGTATTGGAGGGCTAGACCTAGGACTTTGTGCATACTTTGCAAGAACTCTACCACTGAGCTACACTTCCAGCCTCCCCCCCACTTTTTTTTTTTAATCCTGAGACAGGGTCTTGTCAAGTTACACAGGCTGCCTCAGACTTGTGGTCCTCCTGCCTTCACCTTCTGAGTGGCTGGGATTACAGATTTGTGTCATGGCACCTGGCTCTCATGTATGATTATTTTGCCTTCATTCTTACAAATTCCACTTATTTCCAATGTTACTTGGGTCAGCCACCCTATCCCCTTCAGTGAGATTTTATGTATATCTTGTACAGTGAAGAGTCTTCATCCTGGGATTCTTTGAGCTCCTAAGATTTCTTTAAAAATCTTCATCCATTATAGTTTTCTTGGGGCTGTAAAATTCTAGGGATTTTGACAAATGCATACACAGTGTCATGTATACACCATTGCAGTCTCATGTGGAACAATTTTGCCATCTTATTTGCTTTGCTTCATCTATTAAACACTCTCACCTTCACAAACACTTAGCAATCGTAGATCTGTTACCATTTCTATGTTCCTGACTTTTCCAGAATGGAAATGAAATCATATAGTCTACAGCATTATCAGACTGATTTCTTTCATGTAGTATCCTCATTTTTATGTGTCTTGAAAGTTCATTCCTGTTCGTTTTATCCTGGAGTAGTATTCTAATATATGGATGTTTAACTGTTTTACTTTCACTTATTAAACAATATTTTGATTTCTCCTGGCTTTTGAGGATTGTGAATAAAGCTGTTCTAAGGATTTGTGTGCAGGTTTTTCTGTCGATATGATTTCAGATTAGTTGAGTAACATTTAGGAGCACAATTACTAGCAATTGTATTTTATAAGATATTTGAAAACAGTTCTGTTAGATAATTTGAACATTTTCTCTATAATCATACATATAGTTAATGAATCTTCTGAAATATTGGTAACGCATAGCAAACTTCATTCCACTGCTTTCCAGTAACTGTAAGTAGTAATATCTAAACTAACAGACCTTACAAATCACATGCCCTCTGACACTCCTGCAGCTGTTTAGATCAATAAATAATACTGGAGAAAAGGAGAACATCTTTGAATATCTTAGCTACAGTTACTCAGGGAAGGAGATTCTATAAGTTTTATGGGAAACACTGAAAACCCTACAGTGATCAATAATATGGCAGGAGGTTGGCTGTCAGGAATAACTTTATAGTTGAGATGATGCTTGAACTGTGCTTGGGAGGATAAGTTGGTGTTGCCTAAATGCCACGAAGAGATGTAGATGGCTGGGGAAATTTTAGGAAATGGAAGAAGCATGAATAAAGGTATAGATTCTAAAACATGTTGGGAAGTTTGTGAGATATGTAACTAGGTTGAAAAATTGTACTGAAGGTAGATAGGGACCAGAACATAATCAACCTTCAATGCAATATTGTTGTTAGGTGTTGTTGAGTTAGTGTCTGACTCATAGTACAACAGACGAAACAGTATTGCCAGTGTTTCTCTGCTATTCATAGGGTTTTCAATGGCAGATTGACCTTTGGGAGTGGGTTGCTGGGTCCTTCTCCTAAGCCTAGAGCACCTGGTGTTCCCGGGCATTCGCTCATCTAAGTACTGACTGGGCCCCACCCTGCTTAGCTTCTGAGATCTCATGGGATTGGAGGCCACAGTGGTACAGATGCAGGGAATACGATATTAAGGTAGATATAATAATACTGGAAGCAATGAGAGGCAAGTAGATGGATTTAAGCAGAGTCATGGCATTGCCAGATTTGTGTCCTGAGAAGATCCTTTGGCTGAAGTACAGAGAGTAGCTTGGAAAGGTGTGGGGGTGCAATTGAGTCGACTACATGGGAGGCTATTTCTATATCCTTGAGGAAGGATACAAGAGCTTGAACTAAGGACATGAGGATGGCGAGGAATCCACATAGCATAGCTAACCATTGGTTACAGATGAGGAAAAGGAGACAAGTTGAAGATGACTCCTAAATTTTTGATTCAAGATCATTGGTAAATGGATTTGCTTTTACTGAGACTGAGAGGATCAGCAATATTTGTGGAATATGTGTGGTAGGCACTTAGGTATTTTCCCATTACCTATTTTATTCCTCAGAACAATACATAAAGTTGTTGTTGTTAGGTGCCATCGAGTCAGTATCTGACTCGTAGTGACCCTCATAGGGTTTTCAATAGCTGACTGTTTCAGGATTGCCTTGGGAGTGGATTGCCAGGCCCTTCTCCCATTTTTGCGGTGCTGGGAATTGAGCTCAGGACCTCAGAGACTGCAGCGCAGCGCTCTATGAACTGAGCTAAATCCCAGCCCATACATAAAGTAGAGGTATTATTATTCACGTGATATAAACAGAGAAATTAAAGCCCAAAGAGTTTTAGTATATTTCTGAGGCTTCCAGGGCTGAATTTAAATCTAGGTCTGTTTGGTTTAAAAATAGTGTTTTCTCCCCCCATAGGATACTGCTTCTCAAGAGTAGAATAGATTCAGAGAGAAAGAAAATGAGTTTGGTGTAGGATATTTAAGATGCCTGAAAGACATTCATGTGGGTTTGTCCAATTATTTGTTTTGAAAGCAGATCTGCTGTTCAGGAGGGTGGATTATGTGGGACATGGAGGTGTGAGGGTCATTAACACATGAGTAATTATTAAAGAAATGAGACCCCTTTAATCTGGACAATGATGAGAGGGTTTGGAGCATTGGAGGAAGGTTCATGAAACTCCTGAAATTTGTGTGAATTTTTGTATATTTGCAAGTAGGTCCATTTTTCCAACTAGGAAGAGGGTGCATAGTTTCTTCTGGTCTTTCAAGGAGTCCATGCCCATGAAAAGATCAAGGGTCACTGATGGAGAGTGTAATAGGAAAAGGGCAAAAGTTAGAACTCTTGGAAACATGAAAGAGAAGAAGGAAAACTAACAATGGAGACTGAAAACTTTCATCAGAGAGTAGAAAGAAACAGGAAGGAGGAGAGAAGGAAGAATGGAAGGAGGGAGAATGAAAAGAGAGAGAGAGAGAATGAGAGAGCGAGCATGAATATGAACAAGTGTTTTGTAGACATTGAGAAGATAACTATATAATATTAGATAGAACACAGAGGCTTTATTGAGGACCAAAAAGAATATTTTCTCTCTTTCTGTATACACATGCGCACGCGCACACGCACACACACATACACACACACACACAGACACCTGCATACCCACACATGGAAATGCCATAATGAAACCTTTTACTTACATGCTAAAAATAATACTTATTTGGAAGATAGGCCAATGGTGACTTTGCTAAAGTGGTTTTAGTGGAGTAGTGGGAGATAGATTTTTGGTTACTGTTGTATTCATAAGATGATGCATAAACCTCTTGAGGACAGAGAATTTGTCTGTTTCCTCAGTGTTCCTAGGAATTCACTATGTTCTTTCCACATAAGATCAGTAAATATGTGAGATGAAGATGTGATGGCAGCTACCATTAATAACAGTTGTTCTTGTTTTATTTCCAGACTCCATAGTGACCCTACATCTATCTTCTCATTAACTCTGCAAGGTAAGTAGTAGTTTCTACATTTCACAAATAGAGTGAGACTCAGATGCTAAGGAAACTTCTTCATGCTATAAAGCTACATCCTGTGATGGATATTGAGATTCAAACTTGGATTTGTGTGGCTCCAAAATCTCTATTCCTTCCATGACAAGAGAACTAAGCAGGAAAGAGAGAGAGAGAGAGAGAGAGAGAGAGAGAGAGAGAGAGAGAGAGGTAGATATGAGTAGCTGCCTCTCAATTGTTATTCCAATTTTTCTCTTATCTACTTGCTTTCTTCTTTTTGCTCCCTCTTGGCTTGTTCTTATTCTTCAGATGCAAAACAGAGCCTTCCTAGTGCTATATAGGTTGATCAAAGTCACAGATTATGAGATTATTCAGACACTAATATGTAATCCTTAGGGTTTTCTTTCTCATCTCACTCTTACAGCTGCCTGCATTAATGCCTTCTGATAAACATACGGCCTCCTTTTTATTCTAGAGAACACTGGTTCTCAATTACAAAGGATACACACTTAAGCAAACTAAGGAATGTATAATCATCACTAAGTGTTCAATCTGGAAAGACTATTGTATTGCTGCCTACTCCTCTGTAAAGACAATAGTATTACAAAACCAGAAGAGACAAGAGGGAATATTTTGTGCTCAACTAAGTGAATCTGAATCATATTAGAAATTTGGAGACAATATTCTGTGTTATCTTAAGGAAACATTTTGTGGAGCTTTTACTTATTTGAAATAAGATAACATGTAAAGGAAGGATAATAAAGACAGGTATGGGTAAAAGAAAAATGTGTCAATTTTGTTCTTTGACTTGATCACAGATCTCAACTATTGAGAATGTATCTGTTAAGTTGCCTGCATGGGTGCTTCAATAGCCTTTAGTATTTGATACATTAAGACAGTCATATGTGCTGGCCATTTCTAGAAAACCTGAAGTTGTCTTGGAAACCGCTTGTTATGGTCTATCCAGCTAGATGGCAGCACAGGAATGTCATAGAGAAATGTTATACTGAATGTTAATGCCTTTGGTACACAAGGGAAGAGAAGCTCTTGATTTAATATTTTGATTTTGAGTTTGAATATGATCTATACAGTCTAAAACTTTAATTGTGCTTTAATTGTGTTACTACATATTAACTATTACCTATCTGCTTTTCTCTATATCTCTTCATCATCAAAATTGGGATAATAATATACTCTAGGAATATTTTGAGAATTATATACAGTTATCCATATCAAGAATTTCGCCTACCGAATGGCTCTTAACAAGTATTCAGTAGATGTTAACCAATATCTTTTTGATCTTTATTGTTATAACTAAACTCCTTATTGTTGTTGTTATGTGCTGTCCAGTCATGTTTGACTTAATAGAGACCCTCATAGGGTTTTCAGTGGCTGATTGTTTTGGGATTCCTTGGGAGTGATTGCCACGTCTTTCTCCTATAAACTCGTTATAGGGAAGGTGATAATATTGTAAGCAGTACTCTGCTGTCTGTCTGTTTGGTATCAGGAAATGTTTTGGTCTAGACAGTAGCAAGCACATATTTTTGTGAGACTGCCATCAGGATATCAGCCTGCTTTATTCAAATCTACTTCTTGAGGTGCCTGAAGATATCTTCTAGCCGAGTATGTGGACAGAGTAGAGAACAGATGTGAGGAAACATGTTGTTGTTGTTAGGTGCCGTCGAGTCAGTATCCGACTCATAGCGACCCTCACAGGGTTTTCACAGGCCCTTCTCCCATTTTTGCAGTGCTGGGAATTGAACTCGGGACTTCAGAGACTGCAGCGCAGCACTCTACCAACTGAGCTAAATCCCAGCCCGTGAGGAAACTTAAGCAACATTTATTCAATCACTGAGCAAGGAACATTGATCAGTCACATTTTTGTCAACTCAGGATTCAGTCTGTGGTGGTCTAGCTATGTAAATAAATGGAAATGGTAGGTTTAAAATAGGAATGTAAAAGTACCCAAGAGCTTTTCAGAAATTCAGAATCTCTGATCTCATCTCAAAACTACTGTTCCAGAATCTCTGTTTTAACAAGCTTCCAATTGTTTTGTGTACACAGTGAAGTTTGAAAAGAACTGGAGATTGCCCAGGGTGGGAAAAGAGATGATACCAAATTGCTAGGATTACAGGCATACCGGCAAACTATTACCCTTTAATAATCCTTTGGGATTATTTTTTAATTTGTGCAGTATTCTGTTATTCTATTGAATTTTGATTATTCACAAACATTTCTTTCTCTGACTCCTGTGTGGTTGTGAGAATAGAAGGCAAAAGTTGAATATTCAAAATGAAACAACTCTAAGGCATTCAAATATTTGTTATGAACAATTCAGATGCATTTCTGGTACAGTCTTTTCTTCTAAATTATATTTCATGTAGCATAATTCTATTAAAATATATAGACTTAATATGGAGAGAGTCCATACTTTCATAGGGAGAAAAATAGGGAGAAGGAGAAATGGGAGTCTGATGTATAAGTGAGAAGAAAATGTCCTGGGGAAGAGTTTGCAACAACAAAGCACTTGAAAACCCATTGTCTGGTTTAGTTACAGTAAAATAAACCCACAATTACATGTTCACAGGTATGGCCTGAAGTAGGGCGAGAAATTCCCCTAGAAATCTTGATGTATGAAGTGGTGAAGGAACAAGTCTAACTGGAAGCCTTTGGATGACCCCTAAGGAAACGTTGCCTCTGGGCTCACCTGCCTCTGACCACTAGGTGTCACTGAATGACTTTAGAACTTGGGATGGTTGTGCTGAACTGTGTGAGATGAGGTTTTGTTTCCTGATGTTAACACAGAATTCTTCAGTTTATGGTAGAATGTTCTTTCCCCTGGGATCTTATGAATCCTCAGTAGAGATGGGAACCATTTCAGATTCATTTCTGGGTATTCTCTTCTCTTTTCCTTTTCTTCTATTCTAGGATTATTACTTCACATTTCTGCAAAGGATTTAATTCGTCTCGTCAGGCAGCCAAACTTGGTATTTACATCCAAATTTGGATCCAGAGATGGTGAAGTTGTTTAATTGGCAGCTGGGGCCATTAGAAGGAGCCATGAGAGCAAAGGGACAATGCACTGAGGTGATTTGAGCCAAGCATGAGGATAAGGGTATATTCCTGGGCTGTATGCTCCTGTCACTAAGAACATTTGCTAATTTGCTGACAAATTGCAATGAGAATATCCTCTGCACACTCTTAAGGCCTGGTAACCTGTCATTTGAGCTGGGCAGGTACATCACCAGCTGACAGGAATATCAATGATTATGCTACTCTTTGTATCATATTCCTGTTTTCTGTACTACTTGCTTATGGATGGTGGGAGTAGTGATAAATGTTCATTAATTGCTTAAGAAAGCTCTTGACTTAAAGAAAATCAATAAGAGTTTGGATCAGGTAAAATCTCTATTTTAATTTTTTATTGAGTTCTAGGGAAATTACATGCATATAAATGATCTTTGAAACTTCTTGTTTTGGGCTTTCTCTGTACTGCCTCTTGTATTTCTGCCCTCTCTCCTGCCTAAGTAAAGCAGAATTATTTAGTTAGAATTTACAGGTGAAAGTTATCAAGCCTATATTCTCAAAAATATTGTTAGATGCAAGTTAACTTCTGTGCTATGATTTGTATCCCTCTTCCCCCCTTTTGTATGTTGAGCTTTATCTTTAGCTATCTTTTGACATTACCTACCTGTAGCCAAACTGAGTGTGTTTATCCCCACTTGAATTTTTCTCACTTTGTTACCACCAGCTGGTACATCTTCTCTCACTCCTTTACTTATATAAATGACTATTTCAAAATTCAGCTCCAAGCCATTTTCTCCATGAAGTTGTATCTGGATAATTTACACAAATCTTTTGTTGTCTGGAACTCATATATAGTTGTCTCTTGGTATCCCAAGAGGATTGGTTCTAGGATCCATTTGAATACCACAATCCATGGATGCTCAAGTCCCTTATGTAAAATGGCATAGTATTTTAATATAATCTCTGTATACTTTATAAAATCTCCCTTACACTTTAAATCATCTCTAGATAATTTATCATACCTAATACAGCATAAATGTTAAGTAAATAGTTATTATGTTATATTGTTTAGGGAATAATGATAAGAAAAATGTCTGTACATGTTTAGTACAGACACAATTTTCTGGAATATTTTCAACCATGGTTGAATTCATAGATCTAGAATCCATGGATAAGAAGGACCACTCACTTTAGTTCATGGTTATAACCTAGCATTTGTTGCTTTTTGGTTGATTTACACATATACATATACAACTAACTAGATTATGACTTAAAGAAGAGTGGAGTCTGTACCCCAATGACATCAAGCAATTGTGTGTGTAGTGTTCTATACTCTCAAGATGGTCATCTTTTGTTTATCTCTGTGATCCCAGAGCCTAGAATATAGTAGATGTTCAATAAATGTTTGCTGAGGAATTGTTTTATACTATTCTGCTGAAGTCCAAGATCTTTGATAGTATTAGTATGTGATATTTTGTATGGAAAACCTGGTAGTCATCAGCAGAGACCTTGTAAGAGCCAACATCAGTCTTAACTCTTCCATGATAATTTCCCTGGGTCAAAACAATCCTCACTTTTCCTAGTTTTGACTGTGTCTCCTGATTCTGAATTACTAAAAGCATCTTACTATATCTACATTGCACAAATGCTGTAGGATCCTATCTGTAGACTGGGGTTAATAATAGTGTCTACTTAATTAGAGTTGCAATGATTAATTAATTAATTAGAACTTTTCTTGTGATATAAGTGATCAATTGGTGTTTCTTCTTAATATCATTGATATGATTACAACATTGTTTATTGTTTCCTATGAGTAGAGCCTGTCTTATCAACTATGTTCCAAACTTTTCAGGGGCAAGGATTTTCTTTTTAATATGTATATAATACATAGTGATATCTTATGATGGTGGTATTTTATAATGATGAATGCTTTCTCTTTAATCTATTATTCCCTTCATAGTAGACCATATGATTATTTGATTCAAAATGGCCCAAGGCAGTCCATTTTAGCTCACTGATGCATAGAATGTAGATGTTTATGTACTCCATTTCCCTTTTGACAATTTCTAATTTTCCTAGATTTGTACTATGTATATTCCATGTTCCAATTATTAATGGATGTTTGTGGTTTTTCTCTGTATTTTGAGTCATGCCACATTAGCAAATGGAGTTCTCTGGTGCTTTACTCCAATCCTACCATTAAGGTCAACACTATTATGAGGAAACAACTCTTTCCCAGTCGTTTGAGTACTTTCCAACTTGGGGTCTCATTTTCTGGCACCATATCTGACAGTATTTCTCTGCTACTTATAGGGTTTTCAACAGCTAATTGTTTTGGGGGTGGGTTAGCCAGGTCCTTCTCCCTAGTGTGTCTTTGTCTAGAGGCTCAGATGGAACCTATCCACCATTGGTGACCCTACTGGTTTCTGTAATACTGGCAGCATAGCTTTCAGCGTCACAGCAACATGCAAGCCCCCACAGTATGGCAAACTGACAGACAGATGGTTCTTGGAGTCTAAACCCAGGGCCTTGCACATACTTTGCAAATGCTCTGCCAATGAGCTGCATCCTTAGACTCCTCCATTTTTATTTTTTATCTTCAGACAGGGTCTCACTAAATTATGTAGGCTACCTCTGACGTCAAACTTGCAATCCTCCTGCCTCTGTCTCCTCCGTCACTAGGATTACAGGCATATGCTGCAGTGCCAGGCTCTTTATTTCTGAAATTTTTTTGTGTGATTAAGAATTGTAGCTGGCTCATGCCTGTAATTCCAGCAACTTGGGTGGTGGAGGCAGGAGGATTGCAGGTTCGATGCCAGAGTCATCCTGTATAACTTAGTGTATTTTATCTCAAGATAAAAAATAAAAATGGACAGGAGGTGCAGCCTCCTGCCTGAGCACTTGTGAAAGTATGGGTTCAAACCTCAAATATCACAAAAAACAAACAACAAAAAAGGAATTTTATATAGATAATTTTTTCCTTTCAATAAGTATTTTATGATGAAGTGTTGGATGTCATTCTTCTTTTTATTGCTCTGTATGTGGTGTGCTACAATGTGTCTTATTTTCCTGGAAGAATTTAAAAGATTTTCTTTTTACCACAGATTTTCAGTAATTCAGTGCTTTGGAATGCAATGTCCTTCTGAGGCTTTTAACTTGATGCCCTATGTATTTGTTGTTGTTTTTCATTCTGGCTAGCAGGAACATAAAGTATTCTTAGCCTTCTATGAGCTTCAGGGATTTTTTCCAACTACTCAATCCTGTGGTTCTTTCCCAGCTTTAGTCATTTGCTGTCCTGTATGCATAGCTCCATACTCAGCCAGTGGCCTCATGTGAATCCAGTGGCAGAGCTCTAGAACTATTTATTTGCATAGTTATTTCCTCTGGAATATTACACCCAACAAATTCTACGTTTCTCGTTTTCTCTGAATGCTTGTATTTGCTTCTTCACCTCAGAAAGACATGTGACTCCATGTTGCTGCCTGGAAACTGCCCTTATAAAGTAAGTTGGTGTGTGTGGTGCCTTCATCACCTGTCTTCTTTCTTTCAGATATTCTATATGCAATGCTTCATATCTAATGTCTACAAACCACTGTTCTTACATTCTGTTGGATATTCTAGTTGTTTATAATATGGGTGGTGACAGTGCCAAATCCATTCATCTTAACTCTTTTTGGCTTGCAGCGGAAGTATCTATGGAGAAGTGTCTATGGTGCCGGCAGGTGACTCTTGCTGATACCTTTCTCCTAAAGACCAAGGAATACCCCAGGGTGAGTTTATGATAGAAAAACAGCAGCCAGTAAATTAACCAGGCCAGAGCATATATGAATATTCCAGTAAGTCTCTGGTAATGAGAAATAAAAGGATTACAAAGATCTGCAAAATTAGAAAGCTATTTGAGCTGTGCATCAGTTATGAAGGAATAATATCATGAAATGCAGAATCCTTTTCTTTCAAAGTCTTTGAAAAGTTTTATAATTTTACAAAGTATTGCTGTCAATATTTCAGATGCAGTAATTGCCGTTCAGACAGGTCATTATATTTCTTTCTGGCAGACAATTGGCAGGAAGGGCTGAAGTAGAACTCATATGCCAACTGCCTTAATTTATGCAGTGGTATAAGTAAATGAAAGGCAACTTTAATCTTCTGAGTTCAAGTTAGAAGACTATTAAATTCTTAATAGATAAACACATTATTGCCTTTCAACCCATTTATGTTTCAAATAAGCTTCTCCTAGAATTTTGCTTTAGCTTTGACACAAATCCCCAGAGATTCATTGAAGAATTTAGTGTCTATCTCTTCCTTAATAAGAGTAAAGCATTTTATAAGCATCGTAATACCATTCAGAAATGATATAAATGTACACACACACAAATATATGTACATAGCTTCAAACTCTATAAAGGATTATAATTTTAGCATTTTCTTTTTTATTAGTCTTTTAAGGTATCTTGAGTTTTCAAATAAAATTACTCCCTATTATTGTGCACTTAGAGTTTTTTTTTTTTCAGGAAATGATATGTAATTCATTGGTTTTTCAGAGTTTGCTGTGGTTTTCCATGGGTACAGGGAATAATATATTGGGAGAATTTTTCTCTTTTGTGATAGGTTAACTTTTAAAAAATGTTTTAAATCCTCCTTACTGTATCTTAGTGTTAAATAATTAAAAAAATGTTCTGTAGGAAAATATCGCAGGATTAATGGAAAATTAATAATTAAATTAATTAATTAAATAAAAATAAATTAATTAAATAGTTAAATTAAATTAATATTGGCCAATTACAAATTTTAACTATGATTCTTAATAAATTTTCTTTGACATGAATTTTTAAATACCAATTATAATGAATCTGCTTCTCTAAATCAAGAAGCAGTTAAAGCTAAATGATCCAGTTATATGTTTATTTTAAAAATGAATAAGAAAAGCTTTTTAGCTCCTTAAGATGATATTGTTCCTTTTACAGAATGTCAGGAAGATAATCAATCTTACTTTGATTAGGCTTGTATCTTGTCTTTTTATCAAATTTCTGGAGACTTTTCATTTACCAATGAAAAATTAGAAAACTATGGGGCAGTGAGAGATAACAGCCAAGGTTTTTCAGCAGATTTTGAGGATGGAGAAACAGAACTGACCCAGGTGGTTACTGGGCTGTGAATTCCCATTGTGTAGACTGTGTTTCTAAGAGCCTTTTCATGAGCTGGTCCTAATGATTAGTGTTAAATTCTAGGCTTGCACATAGGGGGAGAGGTGAAGACATTCTAGTATGATTAATTAAAACACATACTCAAGCTGAAAGAGAATGAGATTTTCCATGGCTTTTGTACTGATTTCTCTCTACTAACTTAAAATGACCATCTACCAGAAAATATAATCAGATGATACAATTCATAACAACAGATATGTAAGGGAGACGAACCTGTGGACAATTCCTGTGACTTTGTGGGACAAGGCTACATATCTTATGTAAATATTCTTTTTATTTATAGTCAAAGCTTATTTTTTAAATATAATTCTTCTGTTAAGAGAATGCCATAAGCTGACTTGCAAGGTAGTTCAAATTTTTAATATTTATTTTTGAAATTTTTTTCACTCCAAAACTACTACTGAAGAAACTTTTACATAAAATTAGGGTCAAACATTTTTATGTTTCCTTACTTTCAATATACAATTCATCTCTAAGCGGTTTGGCATTAAAATATTTTATTTAAAATGTGTTCTCATTTATTCTGTAGATTATAGAAATCTAGAGAGAGCGTGAGCATTTATTTACGAAGTTAATGAAGAGAGACATTTAAGAAGAAATTGTTTAGTACTGTGTTTTGATTATCAACATAGAGGAGGAGGATTTAACTCTTGTCAGTTTCTTTCCTCAATCCCAGTCACTTCTGGTCTCAGCCATCTCTCATGACAATTTGATTAATCCAGTGATCAGAGTTATTTTTTTATGAGTATATGATTACTCATGGATGAGCTGGGTACTGTACCACAGTTATTTATTTCTTAGGCAATGTTTTATTCTCCTTGAAGTTAATAAGTATTTTGTTTTATTATTGTTTTTCTTAGTTTTCTATGATCTTATCACTACCTTAAAGTAAACTTTCCCTCAATTGTGAAAGTATTTTCTAAAAAACTTTTGGCCACATTGTAGTTTTTTGTTATTGTTGTTTTGCTGTTTTATTTCTTTTTGTGGTAGTAGGGGATTGATTTCCATGGCCTCACATATATGCCAGGCCAGGGCTCTATCATTGAGCTGTGCCCACAGCTCTCCTTTATCTTTTATTTTGAGACAGGGTCTCCTTAAGTTGCCCCAGCTAACCTTGAACTTGCAATCTTCCTGCCTGCAGACATGCACATTAAGTATCAGCTTCATTTTCTTGAAGAAATCTTTCCTGATAACCTTTGACATGGTCTGATCTTGGGTCAGACCATAGCATGATCCTGACATTTTCTTTTATGAGCCTCCTGTGTCCTAGGTCATATCCCTTGTTTTCTGAATTGCATATCTTCATCCTTACTTTACTGTCTTGTTTTGGAAAGGCATATTTTCCAGTAGATTCTTAAGAAAGTTTACACAGGAAGTAAAATTTTTGTTATGTATACATTTCTGAAAATGTTCTTACTTTAATTTCATAAATGATTATAATTTTTACTGCATATAGAGTTCTAGATTGAAAATAGTTTTTCCTAAAAGTTTTGAGGACATACTTCCATTGTTTTCTGATTTCAGTATTGGAAGTACAGACATCTCTCCGATTGTGAATCTTAAAACTTTTTATGAACTTTTCTTTTTCCTTCTTTCTGGAGGAAATTCTTAGTGAATTGTCTTTGTCTGGCTTTCCCTTGTCCCGTGTATTCTAAAATTTCATAGTGATAGCATTTGGTGTAGGCTCAGTTTCATGCATTATGCTCAGCACTTCGTCAATCCTTTCATGTTAGAAATTCATGTCTTTCAACTCAAGAAAACTTTTTTTTTTGCGGTACTGGGGGTTGGACCCAGGGCCTTGCGCTTGTATGCTCTGCAAGTGCTGGACCACTGAGCTACACCCCCAGCCCATTTTTTTTTTAACTTTCTGAGACAGGGTCTCGCTAAGTTATACAGACTACCTCTGGTCTCGAACTTGCAATCCTCCTCCCTCCGGCTCCTGAGCCATTGGGATTACAGGTGTGTGCCACCGCACCCGGCTAGGAAAACTTTCTTGAATTCTTTCTTTGATGACATTCTTGTCACCATTTATCCTTTGTTCCTCTGAAATTCTATTAAAATATTTGTTCATTTGTATTGTTCTAATTTTATTATTTTTATTTCTTGTTTTCCATATTGTTGCCTTTTTGTCCTTTTAGACTGCCTTTTGTATACTAACCACATTAAGTTTTCTTAAGTCGCCTTACTTAAGGATTCTACATAAATATATTTACACATATACACACACTCAAGTCATTCTTAGAAAATATAAATAGCTAATAAGCATGTGAAAGGATTTTAAACACTTGGATATTCAAAGAGGTAGAAATTGATCAAAGATACTATTTCTTATGTGATGACTGATAAAGATTTAAATGAATCAAAAAGCCAAGCTTTGATAAGGGTAGAGGAGAATCAATTTACTATGTACATGACTCATAGTACTATAAATTGGCAAAAGGCTTTTTTGTAATATGTATCAGAAGTTTTAATCCATTTTGTTTTCAGAAATATATGTATTTTAAATGTCAGTACAAATGCAAAATCATATATATTTGCAAGATCTACATTGCGGTATTATGAGTCAAATACATTGGACACTAAATATCTAGCAATAACACACACACACATATATATGTACATTCCATATGATAAGATATATCTACAAAATGACTAGGTAGCATATTAATATGGGAAGATTTTCATAATATATTGATAGTGTAAAACAATTATCTAATTAATGTAAAAATGTAAGACATATTCATATAATATGCATGCACAGAGGAAAGTGTGGAATAATATACACCAATATATTAATGATAGCTAATTCAGTACTAGAATTATCAGTGAATATTTTTTGTTCTCTTTACTTTTAGATGTATTTCACACTAGCCTACAAAATACATAGATTGCTCACAAAGAACATTTTTTATAACCTGTCATTCTCACAAGTATGAGAATTCTCACCTGTCAGTTCACAAGTATGAGCTCCATAAAGGCAGGCACTGTCTTGTGTGTTCTGCACACGACACAGAGCAAGCAAACAAACAAGAAATCCTCAGCAAATATGTGTAAGTATTCCTCCCACTTGCTTTCTCCAATGTTAATGCTCTCTCTTGCATCCAGTGGAATCTCCATTACTTTGACATTCCTGTTTCTTTTTTCCCTCTCATCTAGTGTGAATGTTATGGGAATGTGTGAATTTAACTTATTAAAGTATTCTGAGAAAACTAGATGGGAAGAAAAATTATAAAATCTTATTTTGAAAGATTTACAATATGTTAACTTTATAAATCAGATGGTTGAAATGGCTTTTGACTTAAAATTGAAAAGCTATCAACTCTGAATTACTGTTTGGAGGCCCATTTGAAGAAGTTGCTGTCCTCTCCTCCTCTACAAAGAAAGAAAAAAGAACAAACTATCGAATAACTTTGTAATAAGAATTCTTTGCAGAAACAGAGTAGAGGTTTGTCTTAGAATCACTAGAGGAAACTTTAGGAGCAGGCTTTGATAAATCACTTTAAAAGTAGGTTTTATTTGTATCTTTAAGGTATACAACATGCTTTTAAAAGATACATATGTTGGTATACGACTCATAGCAACCCTGTGTACAACAGGTGAAACACAATTGTCAGTGCTTCTCTGCTGTTCATAGGGTTTTCAATGGCGGATTGATTTTTGGGAGTGGGTTGCAGGGTCGGTCTCCCAAGCCTACAGGGCCTGGTGTTCCCAGGTGGTCTTCCATCCAAGTACTAACCAGGCTCCACCCTGCTTAGCTTTCGAGATCTGATGGGATCAGATGCCACAGGGCTGCAGCTGCAGGCATAGTGAGATATAGATAGTAAAAAATATGGGACACTTTATGAATCTACACATCATTCTTCTACAGAGGTCATGCTGTCTTCTCTGTGTCATTCCAATTTCAGTATATGTGTTGTCAAAGTGAGCACTGAATTATTGTTACTTGTTTTTCCTGCTAGTTGGAATATGGAGAAAAGAAGAAAGGAGAAGAGGAACTCCGTTCATGTCCTTCATTGGCTTGGTACCTAGGCTGTTCTTTGGTAAGCTTCTGGCTGCCCTGGAGATCGTAGGTTGAGAAGCCCTTTGCCAGGTTATTCTGTGTTCCAGTCTGGGTGCAGCCAGAAAAATAAGTGGTGCTGAGTCTCTCAGTAGATGAAATTTAGCTCAGGGAATAGATAATACAGATGATGGGGAGGGAGCTTAAAGGACCACAATGGGACTTCAGGATGGGAAGCAGATCTATGGCAGGAAGGCTACCTGGTAGGAGCTGTAGCTTCTAGAGGCATTATGGGAGAAGAGAAAGGGAGGAAAAAGCTCTAGTTATTCCTTTTCTCCTGCTCTCCATCTCCCAACATTTTCTCCTATGTGCTCAAGCCAGAGGGCAAAAGAGCCTAGAAGAGTCATGCCTAAGGTTGAGACTAGAGTGGGGCAAAGCAGGGAGAGCACAGACAGGCAGGAGACAGGCACATTAAGTACATTCTGGGAAATTGAGATCATGCAGACTAACTGATTACACCCTGCCTCTGGCATGTTCCTGCACACACATGCTCACTCACTGCTGTTTTCAGTGCACACATGCACATGTGTTTGCCTATGCATCGCTGAGATCTTTGTTGAATTTATGTCCTAGTCATGAAAAAAGCACAAGTGCACATTTTAAGAGTGCCTGAAAAATGACAGCTAACACTCCTGTTTTCAGTTGGCCCTTAACATTTACATAATGCCAAAACATCTGGTCATTCGCTTCAGTCCAGGCATGAAGTTCATCCAGTGGACTGCTTGATATTTTGTACAGAAAACATCTGGCTGGTTCACTGGAGCTTTGATTAACGGTTGAATTGGCTGATGTTTGGTATCATGTAGACTGATGTTATGACTGGCTAAAGATGAAACAGAGCCAATCACAGGGAAGACCAATAACAAGTCTGTGAAATGAAACTTTTGTGCAGAATTTCATTGGAAAAGATGATTATTTGTTTCCAAGATGGATTATCAGAAGCCCTTAGACTAGCCATATTCACCTCTGGGGGCTCTCTTCCTTGTTTCAGTTCTTTTTACATGGGTGTCCCTCTGTGCATGGCCTCAAACCTCAGGTTGCCCATAGGCGTTCACTCCAAAGGTACCTGGCTTCTAGGCCTTAAGTCTCTGGGCAGAATCTCCAACCTGTCAATATTTTTAGCCTTTGTATCTTTCTCCTTTTTTTCCCCTCATCAAATCACATTTGTCCTGTTGTGCAGAGATCTGTTCTTTGTTGTGGGGTCTACTGATCTCTGAATCTAATGTTTGTGAAGATGTTGGTGGATAATATTGTGTTAATGGTTAACTCTTCATCTTTCTGTATGTGGATAAAGTCTCAATTGAGACATTAGTGCAGGCATACTTGGCCGTTGTTTTATCTTATGTTTGCCAGAGGCATGCTTGGACACTGAGGGGTGTCCTGGGAGAAGAAGGATCCAGTTTGGCTGAGTTCTCAGCAGAGAGCCTTGGGCTTCCAAGGGTGGGCTTGGTCAACATGTGCCATGGTTTGAATCATCTAAAACTGTCTCCCAGCCCTGCTGGAACATAAACCTGAGCTCTATGGAGAGCAGAGGGATGATAACGAAAAGTTTAAGGGATGTTGAGGGTAGGACTCTATAAGTTCTGAGACATAAGCAACAGTGCTTGAAAATCTTTCCAATACAAAACCAAAAGTGAGATATTCTTTGCTGTGACATAGTTCCTTGCATGGGTTTGATTTCTGGAGGGAATTACTTACTATTTTTAGAATGATGGCTGAGCCCAGCCAAGGTCATTTAGGAGCTGACAGGAAGGTATTATTTAGGAACATGTCTGAGATGCCCTCTGAACCCAACAACATTGGAAGGGAGTTTATGGGTGTAATGTAGCTCTTTCCTCTAAACTTGACATGACCATCATTATCTTCAGGTAGAGTAGCTGTGGCTGAGATGACATGCTTGAGACCTTTCCCTGTAGTCATGGCAATGAAATAAGCAAAACTGTACAGCAGATGCCTGAAGCCATACCACTATGGCTTTGGATCCCTCAGCTCTCAGAAGCTAAGCAGGGTGAGGCCTGGTTAGTACTTGGATGGGAGACCACCTGGTAATACCAGGTGCTGTAAGCTTAGGAGGACCCAGCAACCCATTCCCAAAAATCAGTCTGCCATTGAAAATGCTGTGAATAGCAGAGAGGCCCTGACAATAATGTTTTGTTTGTTGTAAGTAGGGTAGCTATGAGTAGGATACTGATTTGAGGGCACCTAACAACAACATAGAGCAGATAACTAGGCCTTTGGTAATGGTAATGAGGACGTTAACATTCCTCCTTGGAAGGAAGAGGGAAGGTCATAAGACCCTTATGAGACCCTCCCCTGGGATGTTAATCACCATCACCTTCATATGATGCTAAGTTATATAGGAGGTAAACAGTTGAGTGGAGATGGGATTCCTCAGAGGGATTCTTCCTGGTAATGTAGCTGCTTGTGAGGCTGCCTGTGAGTTGCCCAAGTTTCTGAAAGTAACCTCAATGATGGTCCTGTAAGTAACCAGAATAAACTCATTGGTTCATCAAGTTGAACTTGAGGGAATCATTTGGTCTGTCTGTGCTCTCTATCTGGGGTAAACATATGTTCCCTTTAAGTCTTCTCAGGGAAGATTACACAGCACTGGGGGATGAGAAAATGAAGTGGGGGTCATTGAAGACCTAAGGGCCTGTCAACACAAGTAGATGGGCAGGCCGGGAACCTTCAAATGAAACTTCATTTTAACCATATATGTTAAAGCCAAAGAAAATTCATATTATAGCTATGACAGATGAGTATTTGTCTTTCACCAGAGCCTTTGAATGGTTTCAGTCTAATGAGTAAAGGGATGGTGGAAATTTCTCATCACATCAATAGTAAATTGGTGGAGGAAAATTACTTTTAGGCAATCACTTTATTCTTCAAATAATGCTTCATAAATTTGCTTCTTACACGCTTATTTGCTAGCTTAAGACATCATTTGGAATATTGCTAGATATCTATTGAGAGAGCCTTGTGTGCGACTAAGAAAGAGAAACATGTAAAATCTGAAAACATTTGTGAAACCTAAGTAGATTTTTGCTTGTTTGTTTCTTTGAGACAAGGTCTCACTGTGTAGCTCAAGTGGGCCTTGATCCTCCTGCCTCAGTCTCCCTAGTGCTAGGATTCACAGGTATGTACCACCATGCCAAGCTGTCTAAGTAGATTTTTATTAGCTTATAAGTAGTGATATTGTAATGGAAATAGTTTTTGTTTAAACAAATCATTAAGGTAAAACTCTAAATGATGGATCTGTGGATTAGTCTTACTATATTCATTTAACAAAAATTTTCTTGGAGCTTACAGTGTATCCTGCACTCTGTTGGCCTCAAGGTAAACTTTGGTGAATTCAGCAGATTTCTAATCTAGTGTAGGTAATTTGCGTTTAACTTCCTTTGTTCTTAGCTGACATACTAACTAAAAAATGTAAGACAAAATCATGTCATATTTATAAACCAAGTAGGAAAATTCTCCCTAAGAAGAATTATACTTTATACCATTGGGAAGTATCTCCCTATCCCAAGATGTAGGTAAATGAATGTATCTCAATATTTTGTGTGTGTGTTTGTGTGCATATTACTTTTTTTATATCTACCAGAGCCTTATATTGCTAAAGAAACATTCCAGAAATGCAAACATCAAATATATAGGTTACATCTGTTGAGAAAAATTCTAGCTTTTATTTAAACTACCAAAATTACAGTCAGTTGCTGGGAGAAAAATAAAGGCAAAAGATCCTGTTTACAAGGCACCTAGAGTTCAGCCATCAGATGTTTTTGGTTAAGATGTATAAGACATTTTTTGTAAATCAATGATTACCCAAATGCCCAACTGTTTTCCTGTTTCTCATGTTTGCATAATACCTTTACAGTATTACTTTTGATTTTTAACAATCTTTACTGAAAACTTCCTCCTCGGCAACTTTTCTGCAATTGGTAGAACTGCATTTTATAACAGGCAAAACTCTGGTGTGTGTGTGTGTGTGTGTGTGTGTGTGTGTGTGTGTGTGTGTGTTCCATTTGCTTCCTTGGAGCTTTCTGTCCATCTCTAACTTCTGCTGGCAAGGAGCTACTAAGAAACCTTTACCACACCACATTATTAAGGATTTAAGCTTATAATGGACTTGTGTTCTATGCCTTGCCTAGGCCTTCCTCGAGTGAGAGGGCATCAGAATGTTTACTCATTGTAGGTAGCCCTGCCATGTCTAGAATAACTGGATGATAAGTAATCTCCTGCCAAGCTAATATTCGGCACTAGGGGAAGTGTGCTAGAGGGTGAGGTGCGACCCACCACACCAAAGGTGAGGGAGTCAAGCTGTCTGTTCACAAAAGGGTCAGAGCTTTCCCATATATGTGTGCCAAGACTTGCCAACAGGGAAACTGGTCTTCATGAGCTGCTCTGTATCCGTAATGTCACCACTGCTAAAAGCATTTGTTGAAAATCTTTTTTGACTGACTGGTCCCACAATGGCAGGTTTTGGTTCCTCAGTGGGTTTGGATTTAATCTCATTGTCTTCATTGTCTAAAAATAACTGTTATGCACCTATTGCCAGTAGACACACCTGTGTGTTTTGCATATTCCCTCTATTAAAAATATATTTTCGACCTAGAGGTGAAGCTACTCAAAATATTTACATTCATTTGTAGTTTCAATGCAGAAAAATCACTCTCTGTATGACTGTAATTGCATGTCCACTCCATATTTATTGCTTTTAGTCATCCTCTCAGAAGCTGAAACTAATCATTCTGGATCACAGCCCCCCTTTCATTTGGAAAAAAAATACTATTAAGTTATGGAAGGATGGAAAAGAAGGTCCCAGTTCACTATTCTTGGCTCCTTTCCTTTGTTGAAGTGGTGGAAGTAAAAGGAAGAAAAAGTCCAAAACCTTAGTGGACTATTCCCCTAATTCCTTTTTATGGAGTCATCAAATATTAACTGAAATAAACCTGTTTATTAAAGAAAATCATATTTGTCTATTTTAAAAAGCCCATTTATGTTATTTCTTTTATTTTTCCTTAACTCTAAAGATTCAATGGGAAAATCCATTTTCTTTTTCTTAGTTTATGAATAATTCAAAGGAAACTGCAAAACATCATTATACTCCAGCTGACTTTGTGCAGAACTGAGTGTTATGTGTTCTTCGGGATACATTGTGTAAATGTTTAGTTACAATTGCCACCTACTTCTTTTGGCTGTTCTCTCTTCACAGCAGGTCTTTAAAATTTTTTTTTCCTTAGATTTGAATTAGGGAACAAATAGAGTGTTAACTCTTAAGAATTTTTGCTACAAGTGTTTTCTAATATTTGTAATGAAATTATGCAGTACTTTATAAAACCTCAATATAGTCTTTGAGTCTCAGCTCCACATAAAGTAAGCATTAAACAGGTGCCATTGTCTCCCAATTGAGAGGCAGAAAATATTCAGGAATTGTTTGAGGTCATACATGGTAGATTAGTGACAGAGGGCAGAATTAAGCTTAAAATTCTTATATTCTACTGTGATTGGCCACCTTGACTAGGTATATCAGAGGGTAGGCTCTGGATTTTGGCACAGCTAAAGTTTGTCTTTGAGAGAAGGATCTGGCAACCTACTCCCCAAAACCAATCTGCTATTGAAAACTCTATGAATAGTAGAGAAACAGTAACAATACTGTTTCACCTGTTGTACATAGGGTGGCTATGAGTTGGATAACAACCTGACGGCACCTAACAACAACAAGGTTTTTCTAGCCTGTAGCCATACCACTGTGGCATCTGATCCCATCAGATCTCAGAAGCTAAGCAGGGTCAGGCCTGGTTAGTACTTGGATAGGAGACCGCCTGGGAACACCAGGTACTGTAGGCTTGGGAGAAGGACCTGGCAGCCCACTCCCCAAAAACAATCAGCCATTGAAAACCCTATGAATAGCAGAGAAGCACTAACATTATTGTTTCTCCTATTGTACGTAGGGTCGCTATGAGTTGGACACTGACTCGATGGCAACTAACAACAACAACAACAACAACAACAAAGTTTGTCTATTGCTTGTAGTCCAATTGTTCTCTGGCTACCCATGAAAACAGGAGTCTTATGTATCTTGTTTAGAATTTTGGCTCCAGCAGCTTGCAGGATACTTGGAATGTAATAGTTAATATGTATTTGTAAATGAATGGTTGAATGAAGTGAATAAATGATGCACAGAAAGATGCTGAGGTTGACTTTGAATGACAATGCAGCAACCCCCACCCCCAGTCCCTTTTCCCTGTGCTTCTCTTATTATGCCTAGGAGTAAGAAACAGTGGAGTTAAGATTTATGGATGCTTCCTATATTCAGGCAAAAGTACTTCTTTTAAAACCCCATTTCTTGATTTACTCTGCTACCTTAGAAAATCACATGAATCGCTCCTCTGGGCCTTAATATTTATCTAGAACTTGGCTATAATCTGAGGATGTTTTGTGATTTTTCTCTTTCTCTGCATTTTGAAGTTCTGCTTCAGAGGGTTGGGAATGTATCTTCATTGCATTTTTTAGTCCAGCAAATTGTGACTCCTCACAGTTAAATTCTTCCCTTACAACAGGTACTGCTGGGAGGATATCAGGCACTTTGTCTTACTTTGTCTTTTTTTTTTTTTTGAAACAAAGTTATGGAGTTTAGTAAGTATATATCTTAGAATACATGTGGGCAGTCTGAGAGTTATAGGCATCCAAGACACAGACAAAGACTTACCAAGAGGCCAAAGAAGAAGACAAAAAGAGAGAATGGTGCACATGTTCCTTCCAGTTTATTTTTAACCTAGAGCATGCCCCATGTGATGTCAGTGACGTGAGCTTAGATGTGAGCTGTCATAGGCTGGGGAGGTGCCAATAAGATCAAAGGAAGAAGTTCCATTGTTTAGTATTTTCTGTTGGAGGAACTTCCTTTTAGTAAAATGAGATTATAGGCTACACTGTGTAGGTTTAAGAAAAGAGTCATTACGGAGTTGCCTGGGCATGTAAGCACAGAATTACAGAGGGGAAAGTAAAACTTAAGGGTACACACATTTTGACCCCAACCATGGCTTATTGTTATTTTAACATTTTTATTCATTTTTAAAAATGTTTCTCAAAAATAACATCTCTATGCAGGCAGTCCTCACAGCAGTCTTTTGGTACTTGGGTCAAAGTTCTTGATTCTCAGGTCATGAGATTCAAACTAGATCCTAGGGTGAAAGCTCTTTCTTTTTCCATGTCCCCCAAATTTCCCTTTCTATCCTGCCTTATCCCCTGCTCTGAAACTTTGATCCTTTAATCTTAAGGGTTGATGAAGGCTAAAGATATGACTTCTGAATCTTCTGCAGGTTTCGTAGGGGTGGAGACCTCACCTATCCAGGGATCAAAAGTCTCCATCTGTCTGATTTTAAGGGGACCATGAAAAAGTTTGAGCTGGAAGATTGGATGGCCATGATTCATTTTTGTCTTGTCTAAAGAGAAACATTAGGTCTTCTAATGGTTGGCAGGTAGAAGCGATCTCATTCTCAGGATGTTCTTAGCATAGTTGGGCCCTATTGAAAGGTCCTATCATTCCCTGGATTCTGGATGACCTGTGGTAGGGGCAAAAATATTGGTTATCCTCCTAGTTCCATTGTCCTGATGGGTTTAGGCATCTAACGTTTGATTGTGGAACATTAAAAGGTCAATATAACTAGTCAAGAGGGTAAAGAAGAAGGCAAAAAGAAAGAGTACTTTGTCTTTTTTAGGAGCCAGGGGAGCCATTTAGGGAGCATGTACCATCACATTCAAATCTCTGCTCAGACACTATAAGTAACATTGGCAATAACATACCATTCACAAAAGCCCTGCTGCACGATATGGGTTCAGTCTAGAGAGTTCTCTCCCTCCAAACCCATGGCTGGATTATTTCAGGCAGACAGGAGATCTTTTTTGAGGATTTTACTCAGATGATTAGTATGTGCTTGAAAGAGGGGAAGCAACCAAGGTCTGTTGAGTCTGAGATACCATGGAGACAAGCAGATACTGGATTATTATTACTACCATTTTTTTCCACCTCTCTGTATATAGTACATAATATGATAAATAAGATCTCTCAAAGAAGGGAGGATGATCATCCTCTTTCGCTCTTACCTTATCTTTCCACTGTATAAAAATTTTACAGACTCAAATCAAATTTATTGGCTGGAAGCCTAAAAGGATTCCTCATCATATGGCAGGCTGTTGTAGCATTTTTATGATAGCTGGTGTTTCTTTTGGTCTGAAACCCAGGTATGTAAAATATGGGTCAGGGATTGAAAATTAATGCCTGCTTGTCATGTGGGAAGAAATAATTGGCATGAAGTGTTGTAAAGAATGGCTGCCAGCCTGACAGTGTTGGGACATTTTTTGGTTATTGGTTTTGGCAGCTGTTCCCAGAAAATAATGGGCAGGTTCATATTCCTTAAAATATATCTTTATCAACTCTGTCAACTTAAGGTTTCTTGGAGTCCCAAGACAGTCAGCCTGAAAGTCTTTGCTTGTGCCATTTCTATATTGAGTACATGACTATACGCACCATGACAAATTAATACAGATGGAATAATGAGTCTCTCTAATCCCTGAGACCAGATCTGCTGAGGAAAAACTCTACATCCTTTGAGAGATTGGTGATTAGTGTAACACATTCTATATAGAGACTGTCATTTGGAATAAAGAGTTTTATTTTATTTTTAGAGTCACCACTGGAATATGCACAGATTATTAGAGGGAAACTTAGTCTCCAAATGGGTTAGATTCTAATTATTGATTTTGGAATGTTGCACACACTGTCCTTTTTAAAGATGTTATAAACAGTGTTTTGTATCTTATTTCTGGCCCACTTAAAAATCTAAGTGGAGCAGAAATATACTGGGTATTTTCAATAAAAAGCAATTGAAAGCACACAGTTTTAATACTATTCATTAGGCAAAATAGAGGATTACCACAATTGAAAAAGAGGTAGTTTTTGCTTTTCTCAAATGCACATACTTACAGTTTGGTTAGGGGCAGGTGAGTAGGCAGATGAATCAATGTCTCCAGGCATTCTAAAGTAGTTTGAAAACCATAGTCAAGGCCTTTTAGGGTTGGAGGCCAGTCTTTTTCTATTAAATCTGCCATCATTATGGTAAAAAAGCTAGACTCATTAAAAAAGGTCTGTAAAACAAGTTTATTGTTTTCTCATTGTCCTTTTAGCACATTCTGTTGAGTAGTGTTCCATCTGACTCTTAAATGAAATTTTGGGTGGATCTCAGAGCTTTTGAAGTTACTCTTTTGCTGCTGCTGCTGCTGCTGCTGCTGTTAGGTTCTGTCGAATCAGTATCCGACTCATAGCACCCTCCGTACAACAGGCGAAACACTATTGTCAGTACTTCTTAGCTATTCATAGGGTTTTTAATGGTGGATTGATTTTTGGGAGTGGGTTGCCATGTCCTTCTCCCAAGCTTACAGGACCTGGTGTTCCTAAGCAGTGTCCCATCCAAGTACTAACAAGGCCTGACCCTGCTTAGCTTCTGAGATATGACAGGATTGGACACCAGAGTGGTATGGCTGTAGGCTAAGCTATTCTTTTACTCTCTAGTAATTAATAGTCCTCCAGTCACTTTAAAGGTTAAAAGAGTCCAGTCCAGTGTGATAATCTAAACCTATTGTGTTCCTTACATTTTCTCCCATTATTGAACTAGGGCCTGACCAAATGTAGGGAGAATATGCATGAGAATGTGTGTGTGCGCACATGCATTCATACGCATGCACACATGTGAATACGTATGAATACAGTGTGATAGAAAATACAGTGAAAGTTTAAATTTTAAAAAATTATTACAGTAGAAGAAACATTGCCATTAATCCCCATCAGAATGCTCCCCTTGGCTTTGCACACACCTGTGCCATCATTCTTGCCACTTTCTGAAGCAGTTCTGGAAGATCACTTTCACGAATATCTTTAGCTTTATCTTCCATCATTACAGTGACTCATGTTACACATCCCTACTGGTATGGCAATTTCTGTCAAAGAAATACATTACAGTTTGTCCTTATCTACCTTATTCAGTGGATCTGGTACTTTGTGGCTTCTGGCTCTTCCTTAAAGTAAAAATGACCTTGAAAGGTCAACATTTTCAACTGATTCAGGACATCAAGGCAGCCAGGACAGCACAATTAGTGACACTTATGAAAGAGCACTTCAAGAATTGCTTCAGGAAGTGGCAAGAATGAGGGGATATGTGTGTCTGAAACAAGGGGGAATATTTTGAGGTGGTTGCTGGCAATGTGTCTTACTATAATAATTATTTTAATTTAAACATTCACCATATCTTTTGATCATATCTCATATGTGTATGAGTGCCAGTGTATGTGTGTGTGGGTTTTTTTTTGAGTATATATGTAAACATATGAGTGTGTGTGTGTGTGTGTGTGTGTGTGTGTGTGTGTATGTGTGTGTGTACATGTAAAGTAGCATCTCCTCTTTCAGTCCATAGCTGGGTTGCTAGCTTTCAGCATTTGAGTGAGGTGAGGGAAGATAGTTAAAGGACAGCATAGATCTTACTGATGTGATTTGGATTTGACATAGATGTTCAAAGCTGATTTATCATGGAGGTCATTTGGGGCTGATTCTCATCCTTGCACCTTCATTATGACGAAAACTTCTGTAAGAGAAGAGAGGCTTCCTGCAGCTAGTTGCTTTGGGCACTGTCATGGTTTGGATATGAAATGTCATTCAAAAGACTCATGTTGAAGACTTGGTAACCAGCTTGTGGGACCAATCATTATGAAGTGATTAGATCATGAGGACTCTGCCTTCATCAATGGATCAGTCGATTGATGAGTTCATAATTTGATGGCATTTTTTGGAGGTAGTGGAAAATGGGGCCTAGTTATATGAAGTAGGTCACAGGGGGTGTGCTCTGGAAAGATATACCTTATCCCTGGCCTTCCTAATCTTTCTTTCTTTGCTTCCCGGCTTTCAGGAGGTGAGCAGCCTCCTCTGCCACATACTCCTGCTACTGTGATGTTCTGCCTCACCTCAGACCCACAGCAATGGGGCAGGATGACTATGGACTGAAACTTCTGAAACCATAAGCCAAAGTAAATCTTTCCTCCTTTATATAGTTTTTCTCAGGTGTTTGTTCCACAAATGCTTCCAAATGATCATGGCATTCTACACAACTGATAAGGACCTCACTGATGTTTACTGCCAGCAGTATATGTTGTTTCCAGGCTAAGGGACTGGGTAGAGACAGATATTGGCATTCAGACATTATACAGTAAGTGACAATGTAGTCATGAAAAGGTAGTCTACAATTTTGCCTCCTTAGCCCACATGGACTAAATGATAAACCATGTAAGAGAGGTTCAGCTGCTGGCCTATTTGCCTCTATGAGTCTGCTTCCCGGGGAGCTGCCCTCAACTATGCTCTCAGGAGTTGGGTTATAAATACCCCAGCTTCCATGCCCTAAGGACACAGTAGCTGGAAAATGTATGTTTTGCACTGGCTATCTGAGTTCCTCAGTGAGATTAAGTTACCTACAGTGATAGTTGGACAGATAAGCCACCCTCCTCTCTATCCATTTCCTACTTTCTTATCTTTATTTCTAGCATTTCCAAAAAGCTATTTGCATTCAGTTCCTTGCATCAGTGTGTTCTCCTGGGAGAATAAAAAGTAAAGCATAAATCTAATATTATGGAGCTCTCCCTTTTCTCCCTTATCATTTCTGTCATTTAAAAAACTTCTTACCAGACCACCTAGATTCTATTTATTCTACAGGATAAATAAGTTGGAGATAAAAATAAAATTATAAAATATAGCAATAATTTACCCTCATGAAGAAAATTAGAGATGCGATAGTTTTAAACTATAATACTAGAAACCAAGCTCATTGAACTTCCAAATCAAAGAATTCAAAGAAACCAAGATGGAAGTAGCAAAGCGTCTCAATACCGTTTTAGGAAGGATAATAGCTAATCATATTTGGATATTTATGTGCTAGTGATGATGCTGATATTGTCTATACATATAATATTGCTTAAACTTACTTCCATAATAAAACTTAGATGTACTTATTCCATTTTTACTGATGATGAGTCCACATAAGATTAAGTAATTTGTTTCAAATAAGTCAGCTCATAAAGGGAAAAATCCAAATTCAAACTCTTGCTAAAGTGCATTTTCTTAGTCTACTGTCTTCCTTTGAAGTTTTCTTTGAAACAGATGGTAGATACATAATGAACCCTAGTGACTGATTCAGAAATGTAGTTGGTTAAAGTCATAATTCTCTAATTGTACAATGACAGCTTTTCTTTAAAAAGATTGAGGTGGATGTAAATTATGAGATAAATTTATCCTGATGTAGTTTTTAGTTCCTAGAATAGAATACTTACAACCTTCTCTTGTCCTACTAGTATTATATAGTAAGAAAAGCTAGAAAAATACATCAAAGTTTTATAGTATGATTTCTGGTGAGACATTTTGCTATTGGTCTAAAAAGATTACACCAGATCATTATCTCTAAATCACATTACAAGTTGAGGGTCAAATTTGTTGATTCTGGGCAAGCAGAAATTTAGTATTCATTTTAGAGATTAAAGTGTGGCTTCAAGTGATTTGCAGAAAACTGACATTTTGATAGGCTTTAAGAAAAAAAGCAAGAGAAAGCAAATTGAATCGGTCTACCAGGCTTCTCTAAGGTTTAGAAATCTTAATTTAATGTGAACCTAGAGATGGGGTGAGAAGGTGAGATAGGAAGAAAGGAAAGATAGGAAAGAAAAGGAATTGACCAGAAACAATGAATAAATTGCTTCCAGTGGTCTCCCATCAGAGCTTAGGGGTCTCTAACTTCCACCTGCTGTGTTCTTTCACTCTGAGGTTTACTTTACCTGGTAGTTTTTGAATTGTGACAATATTTTATATGTTGCCATATAAAGTGATATACATGTATATTTATTCTAAATACATGTATATATATTCCAAATTGTTGACATTTGAAGGTGAAAGACTTCCAATCTGGCAAGCTGTACAAGTTAGTTAAAATATTTTCTTTCCATTAAGACATGGAGTCTTATCAAGTAAAATAAGTATTTGATTTTTCCATGTCACTACATGGTATGGGTGTTAAATAGGGGCATCTTTAGGTACTACCATCAGAAAACCTGAATTCAAATCTTGCAGGAGCTGGGTATGGTGCTATAAACCTGCAATCCCAGCAACTTGGGAGGCAGAGGCAGGAGAATCGCAGATTTGAAGCCAGAGTCAGCCTGCATAACTTAGCGAGATCCTATCTCAAGATAAAAAATTAATAAAAGGGACTGTGGGTGCAGATCAGTGGTAGAGCTTATGCAAAAAGTATACAGGACGCTCTGGGGTCAGCTACCATAACTATACACACAAAAATCACTCAGGATAGATGGGATCTACTTTTCTACGTGGGGGCTGGGATTTAGCCTAGTTGGTAGAGTGTTGTTCTGCAGTCTCTGAGGTCCCCGGTTCAATTCCCACCACAAAAATGGGAGAAGGATGTGGCAATCCACTCCCAAGGCAATCTCAAAACAATCAGCCATTGAAAACCCTATGAGGGTGGCTATGAGTTGGACATGACTTGATGGCATACAACAACAACAGCAACAACTTTTCTAAAGAAAAAGAAGTCTAAATGTAACAAGAAGTCTAAAGATAAGGAAATGCTAGTGGTCAGTAGTTCAAGAACATGTCTTGAATCCTGTAAACTTTCACTCCTGGTTGCAAATAGCAATGGTAGCTTTATCGAGTTTATATTCAACACAGAAAGAAGGGGAGATAATGTGGACTCTTCTTATGTCTCAGTAGCCAGAATTGGATTATACTGACAAGCCCTAGCCAAAATGGAGACCAGAAAAGCAAGGATTTAATTTTCCTCCCTGTATGGTAGAAATTGAAAGGAGTGGAGACCAAGAATGGCTGTAGAATTAATCAGGCAAGAATTCTTGTGTTATGCCAATGCATAAGTATGACCAATAAATATTAAGTAAAAGAAAACAGTTTCAGCAGAACTTGATCAACATGGTTACCCAGAGCTTAAATGGCTTCTCAAGTTGGAGATGCATTCTTTATTATTGCACATATTAAATATGGAATGGACATTTGACCAATCTCCTGGGGAGAGGATTTAAATATTAGGTAGGTAAGAGTTTGAACTTGATGTCTTTAAAAGTTGCATTCAGATTTTTAGGGTTCAGTGGTAGTCTGTAGGCATTCTAATTTCTTGTAATTTCATAACTGTTTTCTCTTTGTGGCTCACTTTGCTGACAAGCCCACTGGCACACATCTGTTGTTACTATTGTTGAGTGCTGTTGAGTCATATCTGACTCATAGTGACCCTATGTACAACAGAATGAAACATTACCAAACACTGTGCCACACACATGATTTTTTTATATTTGAACCCAATGTTGCAGCCACTATTTTTCTTTTAATTTTCAGTCATGCCATATCAGCAAAAGGAGCTCCCAGGAGCTTTTTTCCATTCCTGTTATTAAGATCGACTCTCCTTTGAGGAGACAGCTCTTCCCCAGTCATTTCTTGAATGCCTTCCAGCTTAGGGGATTCATTTTCTGGCACTTTATTGAATAGTGTTTCCCTGCTGTTCATCAGGTTTTCGATGGCTAATTGTTTCAGAAGTGGGCTAGTGGGTCATTCTCCCTAGTCTTTCCTAGTCTGGAAGCTCAGCTAAAACCTATCTATTATGGGTGGCCCTGCTGGTATCTGAAATACCAGTGGCACAGCTTTCAGCATCACAGCAACATGCAAGCCCCCACAGCATAACAAGCTGACAGGGCAGCGGGGGGTACACATCTAACTTAGTTTTAACATTAATTTCCAGCAATAGACACCTAGTCTCTATAAAGAAAATGTCTTTATCTTCAACTGTGTTCACAGCTTAGAAAAAACTGTTTTCTTCCCCACAGAAATGTTGACAGAATCGATACTGGAAGAGTTTTATAAAAAGGGGCATGGGTTTTAATTTGATGCACTTTAAATCTTCAAAGGCTTCACTAAAACTCTCACACATTGTCCTTAAGATGCACTATAAGACTGTCAATTTCCATGGCAATCTTGAAGAACTTTCTTAGTTTTATATTTCTTTCTTAAGTATAAACTTATAAAAGAATTTCTCTTGGACTTAAGTCTATATTCATGAAAGACAGATGTTGTTTAAAGAGAAAATCATGACTAGTGAGTTTAAAATTTTGAATTGGGCAATACTGAAAGTTTTTAATTTTTAGTACATCGAGCCTAAATTAAAATGTTCTCTCTCCCTAATACTTTACGTGGAATAAGACTGAATTCTACTTTGTCTGATGAAAATCTAAAGCAAAGATGTTAGGGGAAAAATGAAATTCATGGTCTACTCAGCACTGCATTATATTTACTAGTCTCTGAAATCAAATGATATTTTAAATATACCTTATAAGTCTCAAGATGTAAAATTTTTATTATTATGATTTTCCTTTTCCTAGATGGCATCAGGAAAGACAAATGAGAATGTGGAGAATAAAAGATAAACGTAAGGGGAAAAATACCTCAACATTGATTTGTCAAAAAATGCAAATGGAGTAAAAATTGAGATATGTTCTTCCTCTCCTGTCCGTCCTGATTAAAATATTTGATAACACTCAGTGTTGGTGAGAGTATGAGAAAACCTTCTCATTTATATCTGGTGGGGATATAAATTAACCCAAGTGATTTGGAAGGTAATTTTTACAATATCTGTCAAAAGTACTAAGAAATGTAATAATCTTTGACTCAGAAATTCTACTTCTAGGAATTTATCCTTATGAAATCTTTGTATAACTTGCAAAATATAAACTAGAAAATAGCACTGTAGTATTATTTATAATAGAGAAAATTTACATATACCCTAACTATTGAGTAATAAGGTGGTGATTAAGAAAACTAGAGGACATTTATCGAATGGCAAACTATGTGGATTAAAAAAATAATGAAGTACGAGCCAGGTGTGGTGGTACACGCCTGTAATCCCATAGGCTTGGGAGGTGAAGGCAGGAGGATCACAAGTTCGAGACCAGAAGCAGTCTACATAACTTAGTGAGACCCTGTCTCAAAAAGTAAAAAAAAAATAAAACATAAAAAAATGGCTGGGGTTGCAGCTCAGTGGTCCAGCACTTGCAAAGCATGCAAGTGTGAGGTCCTGGGTTCAACCCCCGGTACCTAATAAAAAAAAAAAGAAGTACTGAAAAGGAAAACTGTCTATAACATATTAAAAAAACTTTAGAATATTATATATAATCCAAGCTCATTTTGATTGAAAAAATGTATATGATTATATCAACATTTTAGAAAAAGTTGAACTTGATTCAAGTAGTTGAACTTGATTCTAGTAAATGATCTAGTAAGAGTATTTCTTTTGCGTTAAATCTCTTAAAAGCTATTCATCTCATCCCAAGAATAGTAAATTTTACTATCAGCATATGCAAAGAAAGAAATTTCTTCCTGAGAAATTAATGAAAAGGGAACAACTAGAATTAATTTACTTCTAGTTTTACAAGGAAATTATAATTTTGGCTAAGTCAACTAAATCCATACTTGGGTTCATCTGTTTAGAAAATGGAAGCCTAAAGATGAACCAAAATGGAATAATACCAGGTGCTTCTGAATGTAAATGTCGAGGAGTCTTTAATTGGTTCTTCATTTCCTTTTTTGTGAGTTGTTTTTAAAATATGGATATCTTTAAGATTAAGTTATTCTAAGTACACTATCTGTGCATTATTAAACTCACTGAATGATTTCTTATTAAATTCCTTATTAGAAACTTGTCTTGGAGAAATATAATTTTCTCCTATTTTGAATATCCCCTCTCAGCTATAAAAGGGCACTTCCTTAGTGAAGGGCAGGAAAATTATGCAGAACAATTTTCCTAATGCAACTATTCTCTTTTGAGTCTTTATCAGCCTTTTCTGTCTTGCACATTCTCTATCTTTCTGCAGACTTCAATTTGCTTTGTACAAGTGAGCTCATCTTAGGCTTATACTTTCTTTGGACTTGGTGATATTTAATAATGGGCTTGCTGTGTATTCCAAATCAGAAGGCCATTGCTTTTTTCTCATCGGGAGGGTGAGTGATATGTTATGATTCTTGCTTTTCAGTTCAAGAGATGAAACCAGTGGTGTGGAGGGGTGATTGGTGACTTTTCTTCTTTTTAAACTCTAGACCATTTTCATCTCCTCCTCCTCCTCCTCCTCCTTCTTCTTCATTTCCTTAAGGTAACTTTTTTTACTTTTTTGGCCACAAATGTAGTGGTCACCTATCATTTTAAAAATACCTCTGATGTATGAATAGGTGGCCTTATGTACATTTATTACATTACATATATAATGAAAGCTCAGTTTGCAAATAAATCATAAGTATTAGGAACAAATCTACTTTTCTAATTTCTTGATGTTGTGGAAAAAGTGCAGTGACATTTTCCCAATACACACATCAAGGCATGAGTTATGTGTCATTAACTGCTTATTATGTTTAGTGGAGCTCAGGGCCAAGAAGATCACCACTTAAGCAAGAACAGCATTGGGGAATTTCTAGTTCAGCACTTGATATCACTTGGCATGATACAAAGTCCTTAATGCGGGTTTTTAAAGGGCTTCTGAGACACTTAGAAGGTCAGGGTCAGTGGAATTTAAATATGATTAATGGTGATTAATTTTGCTTAAAACATTGAATTAAAATTAATCAAATTAGCAAGATGAGTCATTAAGAATGGAAATTTCTAAAAAGACTGAACATCTAGATTAAAATTGCTCAGAAGTATGATGTATATATATATAATTTTAAAATTTCTACTCACTTCATTAGAAATAAAATGTAATAGTTGGTAATAATTTTAAGATTATATCTTATTACACTCAACATTATCAAAATATTATCATCTCATCACAGAATACATTTTTAAAATTGTTGGTATATTTTATATATTTTTTCATACTAAATCTTTGAAATTTGGTATGCATTTTGTAGTTAGAGCACATCTCAATCATGTGCTCACCAGCCATATGTGACCACAGGCTACTTTATGGGACAGTATGAGTCTAGATTTTTAAGGTTGAAGCTAGACTACTAGTTCATTTTTAACTTATGTTGATGAGAGACATAGAATGGCTAGTATGTTATTATAATTAGAGTAATTAATAGATGTCTAAGATGATGACCAAATCTAAGGGCATTTAGCAAACTAGCACTTAATCTTAATAAAGAAAATGTAATAGATACATTACTGATTCAATGCCAAGGCACAAGAAAAATACAAGCTGCTAGTGCCTTCTATTATGCAACAAATAAAACTATAACCCACAAATCCAAAGGGAAAAGTAAAACTAATGAGCTTTGGTTGGAATAAGACCAATGGCGGAACTAGTTTGACCACACAAGTATTTCCTGCAGTCTCTTGGGGAGATGGATTTAAGGGCCACACTCTGGGACTGAGGGCAGAGAGCCAAAGGGCAAAACCAAGATCTTCCAAATGTCAGCTTTTATATGTTGCCCATCTGTTAGTCTCATAATGAAGCTTGGCGATCTGAGAGGCAGGCTGGCTGGGGAGATGTACAATGGGGCTATTGTACCATATTGCAGTTAATGGTAGGAATATCTTGCATTTATGTAGCATTCAGGGTTGGGGTTTAGCTCAGTTGGTAGAGTGCTGCTCGTACTCTTTGAGGCCCTGTGTTTGCTTCGGAGCACTGCAAAAGTGGGAGAAGGATGTGGCAGCACACTTCCTAAAAAACAATCCCCAAACAATCAGCTGTTGAAAACCCTATGGATAGCAGAGAAGTACTGACATAGAGCCAGGCATGGCACAGTGTCAGAGAGTGTTTCATCTGTTGCACACAGGATCACTATGAGTCGGACCTGACTCAGTGGTACCTAACAAGAACGTGCAGCATTCGGCTTTTCAAAAGACTTTTTTTAAAAATTCTCCCACAACTTTTTAAAATAGGTTTACTAGTTTTGACATAAGCAAACTAGGATAAGAAAACTTCAACAAATGATTACTGAATAATCAATAAGCAAGAAACTGTGTTGAACTTCAAGTGATAATGGTTATTGTTACTTGAGAAATTAAATATATAATACCTCATATATATATAAATCTTGAGCATAATTATTTGAGTCATTTGGTTTCAAGGTAATGTATTCAGGTCAGATGCAGGAAAATGCATAAATCTTGCTACTTAATTAGCTCTTTTGTCCTGGACTTCCATCTATTCCTTAAGCTTGGATTTCTCCAGGGCGGGGCATCATTACTATTCACCTTGAATGAGTACAATAAGCATTTTCACCCATACATTTATAAATGTGCCATTTTTATCGTTCTCAGAAACTTCTAAAATGTGTCATGTAATTACTTAACTTGGGCTGGGGTTTAACTCAGTTGGTAGAGTGCTACTCCACATTCTTTCAGAACTCAGGTTTGATCCCCAGCACTGCATAAATGGGAGAAGAATGTGGCAGTCCACTCCCGAAACAATCAGTCATTGAAAACCCTATGAGAATCTCTTAAGAATTGGACCTGACTTAACGGCACCTAACAACAATAACAACAACAGCAGTAACAATGATGACAATTACTTAACTTAGCAGCAAATTCATCCTAATATTATAAAATGACCAACAATTCAACCTTACCATATTTATTCTTTCACATTATGCCTAGCTATTGTTAAACTAAATTTATAAGCTTTGGCTATCTATATTTTATATCAAGTTTATTGCAACAATTTTGAACAAAAATATATTAGTAGTATAAATGTGCCTGAGATTTATTCTCCCATATTTTATGTTTAATATCAAAAGAGTTTATCTTCTTTTCAGAGCAATTATTTGTCCTCATATAATACATGAAAGTCCCTTCTTTTGTATAAAAATGCTGGATTTCCTCCTTTGATTATACTGAATATAAGGCCTTTGTTTTAAGGCTTGGCTAGAGTTTCTGGAACAGGTTACCTCTTTTTAGCATCTCCCATTTTCTAAAGTTATTAAAGACCATCGAAATCTCTACACCAATTCTAGTCCTAAGGATACCTTATTATCAAAGAGATTTGGCTCTGGAAGGAAATCAGTGGGGAGATGACTCAAGAATTAACAAGGCTTGGGGAAAGTCATTTTGTTTATTCTTTTAATTTTTTAATTTTTAAATTTTTTTATGTGGTGCTTGGGATTGAATCAAGGGCCTTGTGCGTGCTGGACAAGTCTCTATCACTGAGCTGCACCCCAACTCATTTTTAAAATTTTTTATTTTGAGACAAGATCTCACTAAGTTATGCAGGCTGCCTCTGGCCTGAAATTCACAATCTGCCTGCCTCAGCCTCCTCAATTGCTGGGATTACAGGTGTGTGCTACCACACCCTGCTATCTTTTGATTTTGTGTTTAAAGTAAGAGAGTCTTCACAAGGTTGTGATCAGAAAGAAAAGCTACACAGGAGAGGGGCACAGGTTTTATTATCTTCATCTTTAGCAACCCCATTGAGGATGGTGGTGAGCTTGAGACAATGGACACATTTTGTGACCAAAAATCAAAGTGACAGAGGAGAGGAGAGAAGATGAGAGAGTTAACAACAGATTTCTGCAGTCAAAAGTTGGTAGAACAAACAAACAAAAACCTATGGTTATAGTTATGAGTCGATTTGGGAGAAATAGTTTTGAAAACAGTGGAGAAAATAGAGTCTCTGTTTTGGAGGATTTGTAATTGTTTTACACTCTGGCCTTACATTAGAGTCACCTGTGACCTATAAAAACACCTGATGTCATGATCTTACCTCAGATTATTTGAGTCTCTGAGAGTTGGGACCTAGGCATGGCATGTTTTAGAAGTTCCAGAAGTTTCTAAAGTATAGGCAGGATTGGGAATCTACTAGTATAGAATTATGCTAGTATGGGAGTTCTCTACTTCAGATCAATTAAATCAGAAATTTTCAGTGTGGGGACAGGATCAGTATTTTAAAGAAGTTCTCTAGGTGGTACCAAAGTGTAGCTCTGAGAATCATTGCACTAGGGAGCCAGGATAGACATTAAAAAAGCAGAAATACTGGGAAATGGAGGACTTTGCCTCTAAGACATGATGTTCCTATATGTCCTCTGGGTTTTTCTCTTAACCTTATCTCTTCTTCTTCGATGTTGATACTTCTTCTTTGCATTCTCATCTTACCCACCTGTGTCTGCATCTGGAACCAAATACTATTCTGTGTTACTGTACACCTGTAGATCCAGGCCAGCCCCTCATGGTGCCATATCCAAGTTTGCTTTCACATCTCAGACTGAACCAGCCTTTAAATTTAGCTTTGGTCACAGGTCTCCTATGCACCTGTGAAGGGAGATTCAACTGTTATTATCTATGATGCTAGGATTTTAAGAGATTAATATGGAGATTAGTATGGAGATTATGCTGAAAAAAGAAGCCCAAATTTACTTTGGCTAGGACTTGACCCATAATTGCAAGTTATTCTTAGTTTGAAAGGTGGCCACATAATATTAGGTCACCACAGGCACTCTAATATCAATATCCTCAACTGAATGGGTTTCTTCCTCATTCAAGACTTGCTTGCTGTCCTATATTCCTTATCTCAGTGAATAACAACACCATCCAATAATATACCTAGGTTGAAATTGCTTTTATCATCCTAAAATTACAAAGTTTGTTTGTTAAAAGTCACTGAGCATGCTTACTTAAACTGAAAATGAATTCACTGGCCTTGTATAATTTTTAACTCTTTGGAGTTTCTCTCAATGGTTAGAAAATCATCATATTCAATCAGCCCTTAAGTTAAGTCCTATCTTAATTTGCTTTTTCTCTTTTCTCTATCCTGACCACTACTGACACAGTTCAAGCCACCATTCTCAAGTTTAGTGTCAATTCCTACATTTGTCTGTGAATCTCCTATCTCATTCCACTTGATCTTCTTTCCTTCCATCTCCAATTCATCCTTCTCAGTTCTGCCAAAGTGCCCTATCTCAAATGAAAATATGATCATATTACAGCCCTACTCAAATTCTTTTCATGATTGCCCATGGCCTCAGAACTAAAATCTGTGTGGCATGCAAAACTTTCAAGATGTGGTCCCTGTCTGTGTATCTTGTTTTATTCCTGCATCTGTCCCTCTTTATACTCCAGAAATAATGAGCTAGTTGATAGCTTCCAGAACAGGCTGTGTGATGTTTTTGCCTATGCAATATCCTGTTCTTATTAGCCCACCTGAAAACTGTCTATCCTTCAGATCTCAACTCAGCATCTTCTCTCTGAAGTGTACCCTACTTTTACCAGGTAGCCTGAGGCAGCTTCTTTGTTAATGCTGTCACCATTCCTTACAACATCCTTCCATTAAGACATATGGTTTTTTTTCATTCTACTAATTAGGTTTGTCTCTAACCTTTAGACTACATGCTTCTTGAAGGTTGGAAGAATGAAGCTTTGAACTGTGTTCAGATTTGAATTTTTAGATAAATTCATTTTATAATTTGAGTCTGCTGAGAGAAAACCCCGTGTTGTAACTAATCATAGATTCACCCTAATACTTTTAGAATTGAATTAAGTTAACACAAGGCTAGAGAGGCCATTATAAGAAGTGAAAAATTCAGTTTCTTATAACAAATACATTTTGTGAGTTAAGTTTCACCATGGTATTATTTTTATTTCATAAACAATGAAAAGATTCTGTAACTAAATGTGCACATTTTGATCTTGCTTCCACATTCCTTTTTAAAAAAAAACTTTACTGAGACATGGTGCATGTTTTAGAGGGAAATAGGAAAAAAGATAGGAAATAGAGGGCTGTGCAGCCACCAACCTCTTCTCCTAGCCATGCGTGTCTCAGAGGACATTGGAAGAACATTTTTGAATGGGTCCCACATCCTAATCCAAGTCATTGATCCATTTACATAACAAAGAACCTAGGCCCACAGCACACTAGGCACCCAGCTCTGGACACCTGGGGTTGAGGTGCTGTTGTTTGAACAAAACTAGAAGAAACATGTGCCTAGTTTCTTCTTCATTCTTCCCGCTTCCTTTTTGTTCATTTCCACTCCTAGCTCTTCTCTTTCCAGCAACCACATACACATTTCTCTCTTTTCTCAGAACTACCGTCTTCCCTGTCTATCCAAGGCACTTTTCCTTCTAAAAGCTGTTTAACCCTCCTGCTTTCTGGCTTATTTATTTCTCCCTGGGGAACAGAAACCTATGCCAATTACCCTGGGAACATAGGTTTGTTTCCAAGTTCCTTTGAAGCTTAAGTTTCTCCAATGCCTCAGTTTTCCCTGTGATTATTCCATAAATGTGTACTTTCCTTAAAGAACCTTTTCTATACTCTACTATTTCTGTATTGGGCATAAATTCTCTTATATGCTGAGGTTTTGCTGCCAGATTCCTGGACCCACACTCTCCACATCTCTCTTATAACATGTGTATTCTATAATTCACCCATTTAAAGCATACAATCCAATGATTCTTTGTATGTTCATAGCATTGTATAACCATTACTACCATCAATTTTAGAACATTTTCATTACATATAAAGGAACCGCCATAAACCTTAGTTATCTTCTATCTCCCTCCAGTCCCCTGCCCTGGACCCCTGATAATCACTTATCCATTTTCTGTCTACATATTTGCCAATCCTGGATACATTAAAATATATTCTTACCTAACCACAATTAGATTACCTTTGACCAACATTTCCCCCCATCCCTTCTCTACCACTTAAACCTCAGCCATTGTATTTCTGTCTATTTCTATGATATCAATTCATTTAGAATCCACATCTGTGAGATCATTCAGTATTTGTGTTTCTGTGCTTGGCTTATTTGACTTGTGTATGGATATAACCTATGGTTCTATGGCCATATGTTTCAAAATGTACTAGCTAACATTCTAAAACCCCTTAATTCACTTATTGACTTGTTTATTGAACACATTTATTGCATATGTACTATGCATAGAGCACTATGACAGGGTGAATGATATGAAGATTAAAAAACCATAGCTTTCCCCTTTGGGATTACAGAGTATATAGTCTTTGTATATGTTTATCTCAATTAATCTTTATAATAGCCCTGACAGGCGGGTGTTATCATCTTCATCTTATAAATGTATAAGACTCATTGTTTTGGAGATTTTTTTCTATGGTTTACAAATGTGTTTCTTTAATGTACACATAAATCATGCCTACATCTTGTTAAGATCTAGATTCTTAGTCAGATGTCTGGGGTGAGGTTGAGTTTCTCTGTATCTGAATATGCTGAAATGTCTCACCACTGCCTTATGAACAACACTTTGCATAGCAAAGGTATAGAACTCATCAAGTGTAGAATTCCACTGTCAGGCATTGTTTCCTTATTTACTAGTGTTCTGTTTTGAAGATAGAAGCACTACTAGTTCTTAAAATTTGTCTAAAAATGAGAGCTGAGTAATGAGTTATCTCTCACATCCTTGTTCTTCTTCAGCCTTCTGAGCCCAGTTAACACATGAGGAATTCTTTATCTTCCAAGTATTACTGTGTTTATTGATTGCTATTTTTTTCATGTGTGTTAGCTTTGTTTCCCCAACTAGCTCCGTAAGGGTAGGGACCATGAGCCCTTCATTCTGTTACCATAATTCTATGCATCTAATACCAGTAAGCCCCCCCCCCCCACACACACGTCTATCAGTTTGCCACACTGTGGGGGCTTGTGTGTTGCAATGAGGCTGAGAGCTATGCCATTGGTACCTCATATATGAGCAAGTTTGTCCATGATGGACAAGTTTTCAGCTGAGCTTCCAGACTAAGACAGACCAGGGAGTAGGACCTGGTGAACCACTCCCGAAACACCTAGCCATTGAAAACCCTATGAATAGGAAAGAAACACTGTCAGATATAGTGCTAGAAAATGAGCCCCCCAGGTTGGAAGGCACTCAAAAGACTACTGGGGAAGAGTTGCCTCCTCAAAGCAGAGTCTACTGTGATGACGGAAATGGGGTAAAACCCCAGGGACTTCCATTTGCTGATGTGGCATGACTCAAAATGAGGAGAAACAACTGTAAA
>VMDO01016389.1:33824-48170 GCA_007922755.1 Pedetes capensis | reverse complement strand
TGTGTGTATATACATATATACATATATGTGTGTATACATATATACATATGTATATATGTACAAACATACATACACACATACATATATACATATATATACATATATATATATAGAAAAATAATGTAGACTAAGTATAAAAGAGAAGCAGCTTTTAAGAATTAAGCTTAACTCTGAACAAAGTCTTGCCATTATCTAGCACCAGCATGGGAAATGCAGTGGACAAGGAGATGTCTCTTCATCTTCTGTTTCTGCCTCTGCTCTATACATCCACCTTATTCACATAAATTCATTATATTTTTAAATTAAATCTCCATGTTATATCTGGGCATGGCTTCTTCTCACCACTCTATCTAATTATCAATGACAAATTTGGGCAGTTTCATAGGTCAATTAACATTTTTAAAAATAATTGTGCTTTGCAGTTCTTTCTCATTTTTCTCTGAATTTGAGAGTAAGTTACTTTGTTATATGTAATCATGCTTATAGTGTCAAAATCTATCCAGATCTGCCATCACTATCATTTTACCCCTTTGTGGAATTACAACGGTTTTGTGTGTGTGTGCATGTGTATGTGCAATATGGTTAAAGTTTAACTGATGGTTAACTTGGTTATTTTAGAAAGCTCTAAATGTACACATGAATTCCATATTAAAGAAAATGATTTTAAAACTATGTAGCTAGCTATATCTTATTGTCTGAAACCATAGCACCCTGACATCTGATCCTGTCTGATCTCAGAAGCCAAGCAGAGTAGGTCTGGTTAATCCTTGATGAGAGACTGCCTGAGAACACCAGGTGCTGCAGACTAGGGAAAAGGACTTGGCAATCCACTCCCAACACAATCCACTGTGGAAAACTCTGTGAATAGCAAAGAAGCACTAACAATAGTGCTGGGCATGGCACAGTGTCGGGGAGTATTTCGTTTGCTGTACCTAGGGTCACTATGAGTTGGACTCAACATGTCAATACCTAACAACAACAGCTATATCTTAACAAATCTTTATTAAAATAAATAACTGAGAGAAATGTTGCATCATTTATGTTTAATCTTGCAATGAATGACTTATCATTCATTTGATTGTCAAATGCATGACATATCAAATAATTGTACTGTCCAGAATAAGAAATAAAAATTAACATTAACTGAAATTATGGTACAAGTAACACAAAATATTAGTTGATAATGACATAAATGTCATTTCTGTATATGCAACAAAAATTCAAATTTCTTACTATAAATTGGAAGGAATATATTATTTAATCTAGCCAAAAAAAGTATTAAAGTGTTCTCCCATGACAAGTTACATTATGCCACTGCTCGAACTGTGACATTTGATTTCACTTTTATCTTGTAGATCCCCTTGATATGTGGAACTGGAGGAAATTTTCCATCTCTGTAGCTAGATTATAAACTTCCCTTGCTACTTCCCAAATTGCACTATTCCGTCTGTCAAAAACAGCTGGGCTGAGTAAGAAAATAATACTAGTAGATTAAAAAAATGCAGTCTAGCAATGTGAACTATTTAATTACACTAAAATACAAAGTTTAAGCTAATCATTAACTAATCTTCTCACATCTTCTTTGAAGCAGCTTTTGATGAAAAGGTTAGCAGAAACATCAAATTTGTATGTTCTGAATGGTTTGTTTGTTGGGAAAACTTGCATAGTATTTCCTAAATGTGTTGTTACGTAAACTATGGCTGATTTCAGTGATATTATTTTGGTTTGCAAGAGAGATTCTGCACAGCTACTCACAAACTGAGCTCAATTCCTTTCAACATCAAACTACATTTGAGTTAGTTTAATGTTAGCCATATAAAAATTGTAAACAAAACAATTCTAAAATTACTAAATTTGGATCCAAAACTGTTAAGTGTGTTTGTGCATCTAAATTGTTCATTGCCTTATGTTACTAAGGAAGAACTGTTGAAAAACTCATTTCCTCTAATGAGTTTCTTAGGATCAAGTGTATATTAAAATTCATAAGAGAAAAATCACATCTGCAGCTATAGCACCCAAGCATCTGATCTCACCTGATCAGATGTTAGGGTGCAAAAGCCCAGATTGGACCTGGTTAGTCCTTTGATGGGAGACCGCCTGGGAATACCAAGTGCTGTAGTCTAGGGAGGACCCACTCCTGAAACAATCCACCACTGTCAAAACCCTATCAATAGCAGAGAGGCATTGGCAAATGTGCTGATAATGGCACAGTGTCAGGGAATGTTTTGTCTATTGTACATAGAGTTACTTTGAGTCAGTTCTGATTCAACAGCACCTGAAAAAAGCAATAAAAAAAAGTAAGTTAGCAACTGGGGAGGCACAGGCATGAGGACTGCAAAGTTTGAGGCCAGAGGCAGCCCACAGTCTCCAGATAAAAATTTTTAAAAGGGTGGGTTGCTGCCCAGTGGTAGAGTGCTTACGAAGTATGCATAAGGCCATGGGTTGAATCCCTCAGTGTCACCAAAAAGAAAATAAAAATGAAAAATAAAATAAAACACATAAGAGATTTGTTGCTTATGCTCTTTTGGTTATAAAATTGGTCTCCTTATGTATTGTCACCCAGGCTTTGAGACACAGAAGTGCCTATAGTAAAATTTATGTTAATTACTATGAAATAGAAAAACGATATATGCCTCTAAAATCACTGGATGATACAAATAAAAACTAAATACAAACCATATCGCATAAATAAAAGAAACAGGAAATAAGAGAAATCCAAGTATGAAGTTAATAATGCCAAGTATATAAGTTACAGGTTTAGTTCCTCTGTTGAAAGACCACCATTAAATTTAATATTTAAAAGGTAGCAAAATTAATCTCAGGCAAAGTACAATTTAGGATAACATCACTCCAAATTGTAGAGATGGATATTTAGTAATGGTTAAATTTATAATATCCAATGAGCACATGCTATTCATAAAATTGTATTGGATCAAATAATTGGTGTAGTTTTTGTTGTTGGATGCCGTTGAGTCAAGTCCAATTCATAGTAACCTTATGTACAATAGAATTTAAAACTCCCTGACACTGTACTAGACATGTGATCTTTTGTGTGTTTATGTCCATTGTTGTAGCCACTGTGTTAATCCATCTAGACTAGGGTCTTCCTTTTTTTTCATTGCCTCACACATATGTGTGTGTGTGTGTGTGTGTGTAAATATGAAGCAAAAGTGTTGTGAGTCACATAAGACGGATTGTTGCAGGTTTATTTTTTCCAATGAGAAGCAGAATTTGAAATAATTTAGTGTACAAGAGATTTGTCAAGATGTGTTCTTTTAATGGAGGGCGGTTTAAACAGGTTTGGGCAAAGAGGTCAAGTTAGATTCCAGCTCTAGAGAGATAGAATGCATCTCAGAGTTTATTTATGTATTTGTGGTACTGGGGAGCTGAACCAGCATATTGACAAGTGCTCTACCATAAGCTGCGCCTCAGGCCCATTTCGTATTTTCTTATCATGATACAGGGTCTTGCTTTATACAGGATGCTTCTGGCCTTGAACTTAGGATATTCTTGCTTCCACATCCCAAGATGCTGGAATTAAAAAGTGTGTGCCACTGCACCCAATTTAACCTAGAATTTACACTCTCATTTTGACAGTCACTGGATATAAGCTGCACCTAAGATTATCACTTTGGACAAAGTGGATCTGTCTACAGTTACAATTCCTGAAAGGTAGTATATTCAAAGACTTTTTGCTAATAGAACTCTCTGTATCTCAGATAATAATATATTTGGTAGAACTGAAGTATTCATTAAGGGCTAATAACGATCAAAACACAATTCATTCAATAAATAGTTTTCTTTTCATCATATTTTATCTACATAGTTTCATACTATCTTCATTTATCATCCCAGAATTGGATAATGCTGTTGATAAGTTCAGTTATGATATACTTAAATTTTTTATCTGAAGAATGAAACTAGTTTTGCACATACTTGACATAAATTTCAAGTTTGGGTTTCCCAAATGTCCAGAACAACGATTTCTAGATATAGGGAAGCAAATACAGTCTTATCATGAATAGTGTTGTTGTTGTTGTTAGGTGCCGTCGAGTTGAGTCCAACTCACAGCGACCCTCATAGGATTTTCAATGGCTGATTGTTTCGGGATTGCCTTGGGAGTGGATTGCTATGTCTTTCTCCCATTTTGCGGTGCTGGGAATCAAACTCAGGACCCCAGAGACTGCAGAGCAGCGCTCTACCAACTGAGTTAAACCCCAGCCCACCTATTACACAGAGTACATGATAATGGGGAGGACCTGAAACCATGAAGACTTGCATTCCAGAACTGGTCACACTTCTGTTTACTTACCCCAGTCTGTAGAAACCACAACATAAATTGATGATTCCATTACCAAGAGGAGGACCCATAAAGAAGTTGTCATAAAACTTGATTCTCTCCTTTTACTTTTGTTTCTTCTGTCATTGTTGTTTCTTTAAATTTTCTTTTTGTTTTATTTTTATTTTTGAAACTTTTAATCTTTTCTCTTTCTTCTTATCCTAGCTATCTGATTACAATACTCTTAATATTAGTTGAGCACAAATATATTTGTTTATAAAAGATCTTTTATGGCGCAGGGCACAGTGGTGCATGCCTGTAATTCCAGTGGCTCAGGAGGCAGAGGCAGGAGGATTGCAAATTCAAGACCAGAGGCAGTCTGCATAATTTAGCAAGACCTGTCTCAAAAGTTAAAAAAAAAAATGGCCTGGGGGTTTAGCACTTGCAAAGCATGTAAGCTTGAGGTCCTGGGTTCAACCCCCAGCACTGGAAAAAAAAACATCTTTCATATTTGCTTTTGTTGTACTTCTTAAGCATATAACTTTATAGATATTCTTTATACAAGGTACAAGAGATTTATATTTTCACCTGCTCTTTTCTTACCCACTCTCTAACACTCTCCTTTCTGGCTTTCTTCTATTTAGTTCTGTTTATTTCTCTCCCCCTCCCCTTGCCTCTGTCTTTGATTCTATACATCTTTACCACAATTAATTTATAACTCCATTGTTTACTCTTCACTATCACTACCATCTCCTTTTCTTAGGTAATTTGATAAATAACAGATTGGCATAATTGTAATTATAAATCTTATTTTATTCCAGGTTATTAATATAGCAGCAGCTAACTTTGCTCTCTTTGAGTAATACTGGGGCTTAGGACTTCAATAAAAGACTCCACACCAAGATGAGCTCAAAATAAAACAGGAAAAGACAACCATCCCAAATAAATGTGAAAATTACAATATACAAATAGAAGAAATATGAAAAAGAAAGATAAGAGGACTCCTACAAAGACCATAACTTCTGAATAACTAAAAGCAAAAATGCTGAAATATTTTAAATGCAAAATAATTCAAAAGCCTACTTACAAAAATGGTATGTGATCTCAAAGCAAACAGATATAAGCACATGAATAAAATGCCTACATCAACTTAGGTATTTGATAAAAAGTACTTAACTGTGAAGAAAAATTTGCCAGTGAAATTGAGATCTTGAAAAAATCAAAAAGAAGTTTTGGAAATGAAAAACACAATAAACCAAATAAAAAATCACAGCAGAACATAACACCAGCAGAATGGATCAAGCAAAAGAAAGAATATTAAGGATGGAAGACAATGATGAAGAAATATTACACTCAGACATCACAACAACAATAATAATAATAACAAAGGAATATGACCACAATTTCCAAGAACTGTAGGATAAGATGAAGAGAATAACCAGGAAGTGTGGAGCAGCACTCTACCAACTGAGCTAAACCCTAGCACCCAAACAAAAGAAGCATCCAAAACTCCAAATACACATGATCAGAAAATTTTCTACACCACATTATTATGGGCTAGAATTCATCTCAGTTGTTAAAGTGTTTGTTTTACATACTCTGATAACCTGGGTTTGACCCCCAGCTCCAAAAATGGGAGAAGGACCTAGAGGCCCATTCTCAAAACAATCCCAAAGCAATCAGCCATTGGAAACCCTATGAATAACAGAGAAGCACTGACAAAATGCCAGGTATGGTGCAGTTTGGGGGAGTGATTCATTCTGTTGTACATAGGGTCACTATGAGTTGGACCCAACTTGATAGCACCTAACCACAACAATAACAACAACAACAACAACATATCATAATATAGTTAAAATGCCTAACTAAAAAGCAAAGAAACAAATTTGAAATTCCAAGAGAAAAACGTCAAGTCACTTTTCAAGACAAATCCATCAGAAAAATATCAAACCTCTCAATTGTAACTATAAAAGTCAGGAAAACATGGAATGATATATCTGAAACCATGAAAGCAAATAACTGTCAATTAGGAATACTATATCTCCCAAGGTATCCTTTAAAAGAGATGGAGCAATAAATACCTTCCAAGATAAGCACAAACTTGAACAATTCACAACTAAACAAGTATTGCAGAAAATACTTCAAGGTATCCTATGCACTGAGGAAGAAGAAAGACAGACACAGATATGAGAATATATGAATGGAAAGATTCCACAAGTGGAACTTATGAGTCAATAAAAGCAAGCAAAAAAAAAAAAACTAATAGATCTAACTTAGTAAACCAGCAATCCACTCATATAAACATAGTTGAAAGTAAAGGATAATCAACATCCAAACCAATCAGAAAAACAAGAAACAAAATTACATAAAATATTCAATTCCTCTCTACTAACCCTAACTCTAAATGGTCTTAATGATCTACTTAAAAGACATATATTAGTCTAGTGGATTAAGAAACAAGACCCAAATATATGCTGTATTCAGGAGATATATCTCACTGGGTACGATACACAGAGATTGAAAATGAAAGGGTGGAAAATTATTCATCAAGCATAAGTATACCCGAAAGAAAAAAATGCAAAGATTTGCTGTACTGATATCTGATAAAGCACACTTCAGCCCAAAATTAATCAGAAGAGACAAAGAAAGTCAGCATATATTAATAAAGGGAACAATCAATCAAGGAGACATGATGATTAGAATATGTATGCACTGCATATTGATACACCTAATTTTGTAAAATGAACACTACTCCTATAAAAGAAAGCTAGGTCCAGGTACAATAATATGTGGTTACTCATTTAGCTTACAAAACTAGCCTTAACAAGTATTAAAAAATTGAAATCATTCCTTGTATCTTATCAGATAACAGTGGAATAAAATTGGAAATAAATAGCAAGGAAAACTACAAAAACATTAGAAATACATGGAAATTGAGCAACATACTTTTGGATAATCAATATCATTGAAGAAATCAGGGAGGAAACCAAAATATTCCTAGAGTCAAATGAAAGTTAAAGCACAACATACCAGAACCTTTAGGATATAGCAAAGGCAGTTCTATGAGGGAAATTTATAGCTATGACTGCTTACATGAAATAATCAGAGAAAGTTCAATAAATCACTTAATGATAGAACTTAAGGCATTAGAAAAACACCAAGAGGCCAAGCCCAAAAGTCATAGAAGTAAAGAAATAATAAAAAAAAAATTGACACAAATCAATAAAATGGAAACCAAAAGAACAATACAAGGAATCAATGAAACTAATATCTGGTTCTTTGAAAATATAAACAAAATTTGCAAATCTTTAGTCGAAATAATGAGAAGACATGATCCAAATTAATAAAATTAGAGGTGAAAGTTCATAAAACAGATAACAGAAAACATACAAAAGACCACCAAAGATTACTTTGAGTACTTGTTCACCCCACAAAAGCAAAATATAGAGGAAATAGATACATTTCTTAACACATACGACCTTCAAAATTTAAAATAAAAGAATATAAATAATTTAAACAGATCTATAACAAATAATGAAATTGAGACAGTAATAATCTCCAAACAAAGAGAAACCCAGGACTTTATGCGTTTACAGCTGAATTCTATCAAATCTTTAAAGACAAGTTAACATCTATGTGCCTCAAAATATTGCATAAAATAGAAAGCAAATAAATACTCCCAAACTCATTCTATGAAGCCAGTGTCATTGTAATAGCAAACCATATAAAGACACATCAAAAAAAAAAAAAACCATAGACAAACTTCACTGATGAACATAGATGCAAAAGTCATCAATACAATACTTGTAAATGAAATATAACATATGGAAAAGATCATACACCGTGACAAACTCAGCTTCATTCCAAAGATGCAAGGCTGGCTCAATGTATGCAAATCAATATACGTAATAAAACATGTCAATAGACTCAGTGACAGAAATCATATGATCCTCTCAGATGCAGAAAAGGCCTTTGATAAAATTCAACATTCCTTCATGATAAAAGCCCTGAAAAACTAGGGATAGAAAGAATTACCCCAACATCATAAAGGTCATATATTAAAAAGCTATTGTCAACATCATACTGAATGGTAATAAATTGAAATCATTCCCCCCAAAATCAGGAATGAGACAAAGATGTCAATTCTTTTCACTCTTAATCAATATAGTGATTCTGATTTTATCCAGAGCAAGATAAAGAAATAATGGGATGTAAATAGAGAAAAAATAAGTCAAATTATTCCTATTTTCAGATAGCATAATCCTATTTTTGATTGCTGTTGACTCTAAATAATACATAGAAAATTTTATATATGAAAACTACTTTCAGCAAAGTAGAATACAAAATCAATATTCAAAAATTACTAGCATTTCTATGTTAAGAGCAAGAAACAGAATGAGAAAGAAATGAAAACAATAATCTCATGCATGATATTCTCAAAATATATCTAGAAATAAATGTAACTAAGGAACTGAATGAGCTATACAGTGAAAACTTCAAAACACTAACGAAAGAAATTGAAGAAGACACTAGAAGATTGAGAGACCCCCATTGCTCATGGATCAGAAGAATTAATATTGTGAAAATGACTACACTACCAAAAATAATCCACAGATTCAATACAATTGGCATCAAAATTCCAATGATATGCTTCACAGAAACAGAAAACCCAATTTTAAAATTCATATGGAAGTGCAAAAGATTTCTGATACCCAATGCAATTGTGAACAGAAAGAGCAAATGTGGGAGGCATCACAATACCTGACATCAAATTATGTTAAAAGGCCATAATAAAACTGCTTGGTACCGTCACAAAAAAGGACATGAAGTCCAATAGAATCAAGTAGAGGACCCAGAAATGAACCCACAATGATATAGCCACTGGATCTTCAACAAAGGTTCCAAAACAAACAAACAAACAAATAAATAAAAACACTGGGGAAAAGATAGCCTCTTCAACAAATGGAGCTGGGAAAACTGGATACCCACATGTAGAAGAATGAAACTAGATCCATCTCTCTTACACAGTACAAAAATCAATTTTAAATGGATCAAAGGCCTTAAGGTAAAAGCAAAAAAGAATTCTAGAAGAAAATGTTGGCAACACACTTCACCACATAGGCATAGGCAAGTGCTTTTATAAAGGGACTCTAATAGCCCAAGTGGAGCTGGGATTTAGCTCAGTGGGTAGAGCGCTGCGCTGCAGTATCTGAGGCCCCGAGTTCAATTCCCAGCACCGCAAAAATGGGAGAAGGACCTGGCAATCCACTCCCAAGGCAATCCCGAAACAGTCAGCCATTGAAAACCCTATGAGGGTTGCTATGAGTCGGATACCGACTCAACGGCATGTAACAACAATAGCCCAAGTAATAGTATCAAGAATTGACAGATGGCATTGCAGGATATAAAAAAGCTTCTGCACAGGAAAGGAAACAATTGCTAAAGAGATATCCTATAGAATGGGAGAAAAATTTTGTAAACTATCTGACAGGGAATTTATATCTAAGATATATAAATACCTCAAAAAATGAAAAACCAAAATCACAAATTACCCAGTCAATTGGTGGACAATTTAACTGAACAGACAGTTGTCAAAAAAAGAAACACAAATGACCAAAAAATATATGAAGAAATGTTCAACATCCTTAGCAATCAGGGAAATGGAAATCAAAACTATTCCCTCTCATACCAGTGAGAATGGCTAACATCAACAAAACAAACAATAAGTGCTGGTGAGAAAGTGGGAGTAAAGGAACACTTCTACAAACTAGTAGAGCCATTATGGAAATCAGTATAGAAGTTCCCATAAAACTAAAAGTAGAACTACCATATAATCCAGCTTCTCCAGAGTGCACACTCAAAAGAAACTAAGTAATCACCATACACACACCTGCACTTCTATGTGCACTACAATTGAAAAGGTATGGAAAATATATGGAATCAGCCTAGATATCCATGAGCAGATGAATAGACTAAAAAGGGTGGTATATATACACAACGGAATAGTACATAGCCATAATGAATGAAATCGTCACTTATAGGAAAATGGATGGAACAGGAAATCATCATTTTAAGTGAAGTAAGCCAGACTCAAGCCTGAAGCCTTAGCCCTGTGGCATCAGATCTTGGAAACCAAGCAGGGTCGGGCCTGGTTAGTACTTGAATGGGAGACCGCCTGGGAACACCAGGAGCTATAGGCTTGAGAGAAGGACCCGGGAACCCACTCCCAAAAGTCAATCAGTCATTAAAAACCCAATAAATAGCAGGAAGCACTGACAATTGTGTTTCTTCTGTTGTACATAGGGATAGATAACAACAAAAATCCAGACTCAGAGAAATACCATGTTTTCACTCATATGTTGCAGATAGATTTACCTTAGTTTTATTTAAGAATAGAAAATACAAAGCAGATGTACCTGATGGGGGCAGGGGATTAGTATTAGTGAGAGGAGGAACAACATGGGGGGATAATGATAAAATTGTATGAAAATATTAAAATAAAACCCATTGTGATATACACAAATTAAATAATGATGAAAAAGAACGAAAATTCCAACTGTTCATACAGTTTATGAAATAAGTTAAACTCCTCTTCATTGCTTATGGAAGCATAAATGTCTGAAGCCTTTTCAAAACCTTTCTTGCAGTTTTTAATAAAATTAAATACATACCAACCCCATCATCTAAGCATCCTGCTCTTCCAGTTGGTGTATACTTAAGGAAAAATGCAATAACTTATATGAGAATGTTCATAGCTTTTATTTTTAATAATTCCAGCCTGTGAACTACCTAAATTTCTATCCACAGAATGGACAAAAATTGTTTTTTGTTTCATTTCTGTTTTAATTTATAACAATCAACGGAATTCTGTATAACAATGCAAAGAACTTACTTCTGATAAACAAGATCATTAGAGAATCTCAAAACGAGGTTGAGTGAAAGACCAGATAAAATGTACATATTTTAATATTCCATTTATATGAAATTTAAAAATTTGCAAAAACCAAACAATGTGACATGTGAGAATATTATTCTGGGGTGAAGTTGTGAGTAAATAAGAATATTGGTTATAAATTTCTCCAATGTGTGTATGTTGTTGTTGTTGTTAGGTGCCATGGAGTCGGTATCCGACTCATAGCAACCCTCATAGGGTTTTCAATGGCTGACTGTTTCGGGATTGCCTTGGGAGTGGATTGCCAGGTCCTTCTACCATTTTTGCGGTGCTGAGAATTGAAATCGGGACCTCAGAGACTGCAGCACAGCACTCTACCCACTGAGCTAAATCCCAGCCCAATGTGTGTATAGGCATATAAGAAAAATTTGGCCAACATATCAATTTTATTCTTACCTTTTTTGTCTCAACCAGACATGTAAAAATCATATACATCTTATTAATACAAATAAGACATTTAAGAATCTTCCCTGAGAAGGAATGGTAAGGTAAGAAGAGTTTATATCTTAAATGTGACACTCAACAAATACGTCTTTCTGCCCTTATTCTTCAGAAAGCACTCCCAATGTGCCCCCTGTTTCCCCTCACATATCTGATTTTAAAAATGAATGTCTTTATCAATCAGTTGCACTCTTCCTGAATTTATATCTTGATTGTATCTCTCAAGGTCTGCATGACTTGCATGGCAGTCATAAGTGTTTCAGTCATCATTGATGACTATTTATTTGATTTAGCTGTTATTAAAAGTATATTGGGGCTGGGATTTAGCTCATTTGGTAAAGCGCTGCACTGCAGTCTCTGAGGTCCCGAGTTCAATTCCCAGCACCGCAAAAATAGGAGAAGGACCTGGCAATCCACTCCCAAGACAATCCTGAAACAGTCTGCCATTGAAAATCCTATGAGGGTCGCTATGAGTTGGATACCGACTCGACGGCACCTAACAGCAACAACAAAGGTATATTACTCCAGAGGTTAATCTTATACATGGTTCTTACTTGCATGAGAGAAAACTAAGATAGAAAGCTGTCTGAAATTATCATCAGTTTTTATCCTGATTCTTCACAACTGATCTATGGTACTTTTTGACTTACACTTTCCATTTTCGGAAATTTTTTTACCCTAGTATTCTTGTCACTAATTTATAGCCCCAGGCTTATTCCTGTTTTTATTTTGTTGTGGTTTCTTGATCAATATTTTGTATATTCAGATTTCACTTGGCCTCTGAGCTTCTGCTGATTTTTATTTAAATGCTTTCATTCAATTTTATACTACATTTAGATTTATAAAGAAAAGAAACTCAGTCTATTAAATGCATATCATGAATAAAATCCATCCTTAAACTGAACTGATAACCTATTTAGCTTTAAAACAAAGCAAAACACAGAACTGTTATGCAAATATTTTTCTTAATATGAGTTTTGCTATCTATATTAAATTAGCTATATCAGATATTTTTAGAGAATCTAATATATTACTGCCTGCAGCCTTAGCCCTGTGGCATCCGATCCCATCAGATCGCGGAAGCTAAGCAGGGTCAGGCCTGGTTAGTGCTGGGATGGGAGACCGCCTGGGAAGACCAGGTGCTGTGGCTTGGGAGAAGGACCCGACAATCCACTCCCAAAAATCAATCCACCATTGAGAACCCTATGAACAGCAGAGAAGCACTAACAGTTGTGTTTCGCCTATTGTATACAGGGTTGCTATGAGTCGGATACCGACCTGATGGCACCTAACAACAACAACAACAACAATATATTACTATCTGCAATATACAGAAAAGAGGTTAAGAGTTTATGTTGCCTTTTCTTTAGGTCTTTTTAAAGAGTTAAGAAATATGTGGAATGATAAATGAATAAAGGAAGTCTGTGACACACACACACATATGTATGTATATATGTATATATATACACATATATACAGATATATATACATATGTGTATATATATGTGTGTGTGTATATATATATATGCATATATATATATATATATATATATATATATATACACACATATATATCTGCAACCATACTACTGTGGTGTCTGATCCTGTCAGATTTCAGAAGCTAAGCAGGGTCGGGCCTAATTAATACTTGGATGGGAGACTGCCTGGGAACACCAGGTGCTGTAGGCATGGGAGAAACACCTAGCAACCCACTCCCCCCAAAAAAGATAAATAAATAAAAGATCAGCCACTAAAAACCCTATGAATAGCAGAGAAGCACTGACAATAGTGTTTTGCCTGTTGTACACAGAGTGGCTATGAATCGGACAATGACTCAACCACACCTAACAACATACATACATACAAGAATATTTATGCACTGTGCAATAGTATTCATCCATAAAAGGGAGAATCTTCATTTACATCAATTAATTTGGAAGCTATTATGTTACGTAAAAAGGACCAGGCACAGAATTACAAGTTCTCTTATGATCTTACTTATGTGTGAAACTTTGAAAAGAAATAGAAGCAGATAAGAAAATGGTAACTTCCAGGGGGTTGGGAAGGGGAGAAATGAAGAAATGTTGATAGACTGTTACAAACTTCCCTACAAGGCATTTTTAGGATCCAATGCACAACATGATGACTATAGTTCATATTGAAATTTGCTGCAAGCCGGCTTAAATGTTCTCAACACACACACACACACACACACACACACACACACACACACACACACACTCAGTGGTAACTTCAGGGGGAAATGAATTTGTTAATTTGATTGTTGTAATCCCTTCACAATGTATGTGTATATCTAATCATCGCATTGTACTTCTTGACTTAATACAATTTTTATTTGTTCAATGATACCTAAATAAAACTGGAAAAACTAAATAAAATTCTCTAAAATATTTTATAAAGCTTAATCTCTACTTCATAGATTTCAAGTGATTATACAACATTGTGTTAGAAACTGACAACAGTATGTTGAAATATGACCTTTTATAGGCTATTTCATTTGTGTTGCCAATTTTTTTCTAATTAATCAAATGAGTTCACAGTCTTATTCTATTCATTTCCCATTAAGAGAATGTAGATGCTTCTTCCAAGAGTAAAAGTATTTGCAGAAATGTTATATTGTTATTTAAAAATACTACTACTAGATTTTAAAAGG
>VMDO01016389.1:17487-33724 GCA_007922755.1 Pedetes capensis | reverse complement strand
TGGAATTCTAAGTTCTGATTTTTTAACATGAAATCAATAGTAAAGAGAATATCTTCACCATAGCAGACTGGGCATTAAGTAGCAGTGAGTTTTACCTGCAAGGTGAGCATTTGACAATGCTTGTGAGTAACATTTTATTGTGATTAGGTAGGTTATGGTAAAAAAAAATTTAAATCACTAGACATTTGCAAATAACACGTTTGTGTGTGTACTTAATCATTTTTTTTGTTTCCATTGGATTGTTTCCATTTACTTAGAGCAACTGTATTGTATACAGTTATTACAAAATTGCTCATTGTGATGGTCAATTGGACATGTCATTTTGACTATGCCCTGGTACCCAGTTTATGATCAAACACCTATCTACATATGGCTGTGAAGGTATCTTTTAAATCAGTGGACGTTGTGTAAAACACAGTACCTTGCTTAGTGTGAGTGCATCTAATTGGTTAAAAGGGTTTGTAAAGGAATCCAGATTGCCTTTGAATGAGAGACTGCAGCATCAGTTCTTCCTTGGAGATGCAATCTTTCAATCTGATCTGCATGTTTTGAACTCACAAGCCCAGGTAATAAAATAATTACACTACAATCACTCTCATAGGTGTGTGTACACACACACCACACACACACACACACTGTTTCTGTTTTTTGAGAGAATCCTATTATGCCAGAGGTTCATTTGTTCATACAGAGAAGTCTGTACATAAAAGTGTGCAGAATATGTACATTTAGAATATATATTCTAAAATATGTTTGTGTGTGTGTCTATATATATATAATATTGTTGTAGTTAGGTGCACTCAAGTTGGGTCTTACTTATAGCCACCCTATGTACAACAGACAAAGCACTCCCCGACACTGTGTCTTGGCCGCCTGCACTATTGTCAGTGCTTCTCTGCTATTCATAGGATTTTCACTGGCTGGTTTTTGGGAGTTTGTTGCCAGGTCTTTCTCCCAAGCCTACAGCGTGTGGTTCCAGGCTCTCTCCCATCCATGTCCTAACCAGGCCCCTGACCTTGCTTAGCTTCCAAGATATCTAATGGGACTTGGAAGCCACAGTGGTAAGGCTTCAGGAAAATATATACATATACATACACACACACACACACACACACACACACACACACACACATATATATGACACCCATATATGAAAGAGAGAGAAGAAGAAGAGGAGGAGGAGGAGGAGGAGGAGGAAGAAGAAGAAGAAGAGGAGGAGGAGGAGGAGAGAATTAACTGATCTATTTCTTTGCAGAAGGAAATAGTCAACACTCACAACTTCTGGGTACAGAACATAAAAAAGCAATTAAAATGAAGACAGACCTGATTGTAAACTCTGTTTACAATTTTGTAAACTCTGTTCACAATTTTGTAGACTGCCCTTTTTTTATTCTAGTAAGTTTTATAGGATTATTAATAGACATTTAAGGAAATCTGCCAGCCACAGTCAAAAGTTTCAAATAAGGAAATCTAATATCTCAAAGGGCTGGGATTTAGCTCAGTTAGTAGAGCTCAGCGCTGTAGTCTCTGAGGTCCCGAGTTCAATTCCCAGCACCACAAAAATGGGAGAAGGGCCTGGCAATCTACTCCCAAGGCAATCCCGAAACAATCAGCCATTGAAAACCCTATGAGGGTCACTATGAGTCGGATACCGACTCGAGGTCACCTAAAAACAACAACAAATATCTCAAAAGAAAGGAAAATAAATATGAATAGAACCAGTTTCTTTTCAACCAAATGTAATGTAAATGGAATGTATGTATGTCATGGCAGCAGGTAAAACCTCACTATGTTTTTCTAAAAGTAAATATTCTGCACACATTGATAATTTATATTTTCTGGTATGAACATCTGTTGTTTAATCATTGTTTTTGCAGTAGAGCAAATGTAAAACATATTTTACCTTAATTAACTCATTAAGGGGAAAATAGCCAAAAGCATAAGGCTTTTGAGAACACTGATTTTAACCACATCGCTAGGAATAGAATAGTACCTTGTTCTCTTTATAGCCCTGTTATAGCTCCCTGAGTAATTCAATTACAGTACCGCACTGAAGCATATCCGCAGAGCGTTAGGTGTAGTTTCGCTCTCCAGACTCTAGAGGTCTCTGTACATCACTTTTTACTCAGTGCCAGGATTACAGCAAAAACTCCCTAAAACAGGCACTTGGCAACATAGCGATTGAACTGCCACTCTTCAATGAACCCGGACAAACTCTTCCCTCGTGTATTAGTCTTCAGGCTAGTATATTATACAAACAAAAACAAAAACAAAACTGTAAGCCTTTAGGTAGAGCCGTAAAATTACAGGAAGAAAAAATTCCTTTTAAGGTATATTTTGTTAGATTCAGTCACATCAGGTCAGAAGATTGTTTTAGGAATGCTTCGGAAGTGCGCTGCCACGTCCTTCTCCCAGAGTTTGTGGTGCTGGGGGTTGAACCCCGGTCTTTACAGAGTGCACAGCAGTGCTCTACCAACAGAGCTAAATCCCAGCCCGTTTTAAAATATATAAGGAAGATTTTTCCTTCCTGTGATTATCTCAGCCATCTCTACACTTAAATTGCACCTGCTACATGAAGTATTTCCAAAGGTGTACACAGTATTTATGATTCTGCACAAAATTATATATAATACACACCAATTAATTCAACTCCACAAATATTATTTTGACTTTCTTAAGGCCTTTAGGATGAGAAAGGAAAAATAAAAGTCCTAGTTCTGAATCACAAGTGCCTAGAATACAACCTGAAGGTTATTGACTCTTTCATTAACATTCTCGTGTTTTACTAAAAGTGTTATTGCCTTCAGAGAATATGGTTTATACATAAATTAGCATTTTCCACAGTGGCCCAAGTCCTAAGGATGACAAATGGTATCCAATTTCATCTTTAATGCCTAGGTTTTATTCTGTTGGTGTTTACATTGGTTATTTTTGTTGTTTGTTAATACACATCAAGAGAGATGACCCCTCCTCCCTGAGCATATGGTTTATGAAGCAAGTTACACCACAGTGTGTGACTTGCAAAGCAAATTATATGTCACTCTGGTGTGTGGACCAGCAGGAGGTAAGGACGATATTTTGACATAGTAATCATACTATGTGGATGACCTCATGGTCTTGGGCAATGTTTTGGCTAGGATTTTGTGTATTTGGGAAATGCTGTATTGGACCTCTAGTATAGAGTTGTTTTCTAAGTCTTGGTAACACACATTATTTATGATCAAATGTTCCTTTGATTATAAGTGTTAAAAGTTTAGTACACAGTAGATGTATAACAGAACAAAATACTACTCAACACTGAGCCCATAGTGGCAGCCACTATGTTTTTTCTCACTTTGAGTCATGCCACACTTGCAAAAGGAGGTCCCAGGAGCTTTACTCCTTTCCCATCATTAAGGTTGACTCTACATTGATGAAGCAATTCTTGTCCAGGTGTTTCTTGAATACCTTCCAATCTAGGGGGGCTCATTTTCCAGCACTATATTTGGCAGTGCTTCTCTGCTACTCATAGAATTTTCAATAGGTAATTGTTTTGGGAGCGGGCTGCCAGGTCCTTCTTCCTAGTCTATTTTAGTTCAGAATCTCTGCTGAAACCTGTCCACCATGGGTGGCCTTGTTGGTATTTGAAATACCGGTACCACAGCTTTCAGCATCATAGCAACATGCAAGCTCCCACAGCATGACAAGCTGATAGACACATGGGGGAGATTGTAGGTAGTATTTTTAATCATTTCATTTTAAAAATGAGGAAACTGAGGCAGAGAAAGGTTAAGTAAGTTCTTTAAGGATAAATTAAGTTAGTGAAGAGGCTAGAATTTTAACCCATGCAGTCTATTTTTAGAACATTAAACTCTTCGTACTTTGAGAGGTAGTCTACTACCTCTCAAATATCTATGCCGTTCTGCAAAGAACAAAAGAGAAGACATGGAATCATTCAGAAGTATCTTCTAAAGGAAGTATATTTTTAAATTTAAGAGTTGAGACTAGGGAAAAAATATAACAAGCTGAGACGGTGAAAAATTCCGGAGACTTTCTACATAATATGCATCTCTGACAAAATGGTTACATTGTATTGAACTGTTAAGTATGGACTTTTCTCTGAGTGTAGGTAAATATTAAGGTAGTATTTTTCCTTACATCTTTACTCCTTAGTCTGGAAGACATGGCTTAGAAACATAAAATATGTATACCATATTCTTTTTTCAGTGAAATGGTTAAGTAATCAAATTATACCTTCATGCTGCTTAGGTATTCCCAAAGAGACATTCACAATGAGTTTTTAATGTTGTAAGCTGTTCATCTAATTTTCTATGTTTCTCTGAAAATTTTAAGACATATAAAGACATATAGTAGTGAGATTGTGTGTGTGTGAATATGAGGGAGAGAGAGAAAGAGAGAGAGAGAGAGAGAGAGAGAGAGAGAGAGAGAGAGGGAGAGGGAGGGAGAGAGAGAGGAAGAGAAACTATACTTAAGTGGTCTGTTTCTTTGTAATAGGAAATATCCAAGAGTCCCAACTTAGGAAGCAAAAATCAGTAAATATTTTTTATTGGAAATTTTTAATGTACACCTTAATGTGATTCATTCTGACATGCTTTTCATTGTGACATTTCCATATATGCATTTTGTTGTACATTATTCATATAGGTTCCCCCTTACCCTCTTGTACGCTTTTCCCCCACCCCCGTACACTCTTACATTGTTGGTGGAGCTGTAAATTGGTTCAACCGCTGTGGAAATCAATATGGAGGTATCTTAAAAAGCTGAAAATAGATCTACCATATAACCCAGCTATAACACTCTTGGGAATTACCCAAAGGAAGATGTGTCATCATACCACAGAGACACCTGCATCTCCATGTTCAATGCAGCACTTTTCACAATAGCAAAGATATGGAATGGACCAAAGTAACCTTCAACAGAAGAATGGATAAAAAAAACTATGGTAAATATATACAATGGAATACTACTCAACAATCAAAAAAAGTGAAATAAGGCCATTCCCAGCAAAATTGATGGAATTGGAAAAATCAGTAAATATGAAGACAAAACTGGTAATGTTTACGTAGCATTGTTGTTATGTGCTGTCAAGTCCTGTCTGACTCATAGCGACCCTTATGGGGTTTACAATGGATGATTGTTTCAGGATTGCCTCTGAGGTTGACTGTCACGTCCTTCTCCTGTTTTTGCAGTGCTGGGAATTGAACTTGGGACCGCAGAGACTGCAGAGCAATGCTTTACCAACTGAGCTAAATCCCAGCCCCATTTATACACCATAGTACATCAATATTTTTTGCAAGGTAAAAGTAAAAGCATGAGTTTAGCCAAAGTTTCCATACAAAGTAGAATACTAGAATTACTATAATCCCTAGTCCATTATTCCTTAAAATGAGGAAATTAATAGTACTACCTGACAGTATCGTGAGGATGAAATAAAATTTTAGCAAAATGCTAAGCAATAAATATTAATTTAACAATACTCTCTTGATGATGTTGGTCTTTTATAACTAGTATGTATAATTAAGTATTGTATTTGTAATATGAACAATTGTCACAATCTTGCATTCATCTCCATTCCCAAGATGTTCTTGTTTATGCTTAGTAGATGACTTTATAACTTACTGTAATGAAAAGGTTAGAATCTCAAACATGGAGTTTGGAATGTTATCTCATATTCTGAGCACTTTCCATGATGCTTTATGACAAATGCTTCTTGCTGACGAGTTCTAATCTTAAAATCTATTCTGGTTCTTTTGATGCACCAGAAACTTAACAGACAAAAATTCAGTAACTAATTGTCAGCCATAAAATAACTTAGAAATAATAATTTAGAAATATCATTACTCTTCTAGGCTTTACAACACCATGAATTCACTCCTGACTCCTCATAAATACTACATCTAATTCATCATAAAATTGCATTATTGACTGAAATATTTTATTTCCTCATTTGCTGCAATCTAGCAGATGTTTTTCACATCCATTTCACTATTACCTCCAACAAAACAATGAAAGAAAGCCTTATCTGGTTAACAAGTATTAATTAAATGCTCAATATTTGGTCTATTATCCTTGGTAAGAAAGCTATAGTGTAAAGAAAAATGCAATGTAATCATTTACTTTTTGACATTAGGGAGCTTAAAATCCAGGTATAGCAAAAAAATTATACAAATGTGATAAACCATTAGTATAGAATTAAAAAAAATAAAGAGTAGACTAAGGTAGAAATATCTTTATTATATCTACTGAGTAGGTTTTTCACTCTAAAAACCCCATACAGTTAGTAAGAGTTTCCATTTTGGCCTTAAAATATGGATAGAATTTGAATAGTTGTAACTAATGATCATAGTCCTTCCTGAAGAAGTATGTCATGAATTCCAAGACTTGGTAGGAAAAGTATAGCCTCATGCTCTTTAGCTATGCAAAATATCCTTACCAGCCTATTTTGGAACATATTTGAAACCCAAGGATCTCCTGGACAATTTTATAATATGCAAACACAATTTCAGGAATTTATTTTGGTATTATCAGGTTAAATGGATTAGAAAAATGAAAGAAAGATTACAATGTCTAACACAGAGTACAATTCCCACCACACTTTAAAAAGACTGCTGATGAATTCAGTCTCCAAAAATGGTTTTGGAGGAGAAATCTCCTTAGTAATTTAGAGAATAGTAATTTAGAGATTATGAAGGAAAAATATAATCTTGTGTCTGTTGCTGCATATCTTATTTGTTATGATCTCATTCATTAATCTTATCTATGAGAATAAAATTTTCTATGAGAATAAAATTTTCTGTTGTCCTTCCTATAGAGTCAAGATTTAAGAATTTAAGATCATATATATATATCAGAATATATATGTGAATATATATAACAGAATATATATGTGAATATATATATATATATCATACAAACACACACACACATATATATGTTGTTAGATGCCATCAAATCCTTTCCAACTCATAGCGACCCTCATAGGATTTTCAATGGCTGATTGGCTCAGAGTGGATTGCCACATCCATCTCTATTTTTGCGGTGCTGTGAATTGAACCCAGGACTTCAGAGACTGCAGAGCAGTGCTCTACCAACTGAGCTAAATCCAAGCCCATATATACAATATTTTTTCCATTTCATTATGTGTTCTGAAACTTTCCAATTACCTGGCACCATCTAGTACCTTAAATACAATTGGCCTTATTTAAACAGAATGCATTCAATAACCTCCACAAATACTCTCAAAATGTAGACCTCTGAGTAATCTTTTTATATTTTACCATCATCAAAAGGTATTTAAGTAGGCGGCAAGCACTCATCAGTAAAATCTCAAGTTTCTGCAATATTAGTCCTTATATATTTGACTTTGTTTTTGTTCTTACTCATCTATCCTTTGAAGTTTAATCTTTAAATAACCCATTTAGACATGTCTGATATTAATATTTCTCCAAGAAAATATGATTTTCTGTGCAGGCAAATTGGATTTCTAGTGATATTATTAATCTTTCTACAATTTCCCAGTCTTCTGGCTCTCATTTCTCCCTTTAATTTATAAACACTTGCATTTTTCTATGTCCTTGACATACTAAAACAGATAGAATTTCTATTATAAATCATGGGCATTGCAAAGCGAATGTGAGCAAAAATTAACTATAACCTTGCAGTCTTTTGAAATGAATATCCAAAAAGAAATTTGAACACTTCTTAAGTTTACTACCAAAACTATATGATTTGAAAAAAATTTTTATCTACAGCTCCACCTCACCCACAAGTGCACAAATTGTCATGGTTGACTTTTGCCAAGAGTTTAATATTTTTTTAGAGGGCAAGAGTTTGACTGGATAGGGATTGCATAAGATATAAGGTGATAGATAACAGATAGATAGATAACTAGATATAAAAATAAAAATGAATTATATTTATTTTTAACATTTTTATACATAATTACCCCATTTTTATCATTTGAGGTCACAAATTTTTCAAAATTGGTTTTTCATTTACCAATTTTGGAATATGTGGTTGATGGTGGTAATATGTAAATGTACACCAATTTTGCACAACTGTGATAAGCACCCTGCCCTAAACAGTCATGATAATTTGGAAAAATAAAGCCAATAATGCATAACCATTTTGTATTTTTGGACAGTTTTAAGTAGTATGTATTCTTTAATATTTAAGTAATTTTATAAAAATATGAGTAAATTTGTTCATTTAAAATCCCAGTAGTGTTTTATTACAACTCAATATAGGATATTTTCTTTTTAATTGACTTTATTTTTAAATGAATTTTAATTCTTTCTGGATATCATTATGGAAACAATCTTTATAAATTGAGCAGATAAGCAGTTTTTACCACATATTGTTGTTTCTAGATGTTGTCAAGTCAGATCCAAATTATAGTTATTCTAGGTACAAAGCTAGGATTTATCCCAGTTGGTAGAGCATGATTCTGCAATCTCTGATGTGCCAGGTTCAATTTCCAGCAAGGCAAAAATGGAAGAAGGACATGGCAATCCATTCCTGAGGCAATACTGAAACAGTCAGCCATTGAGAACCTTATAAGAGTCCATGATGGCACCTAACAACAACAACTATTTACAATAGAACAAAACTCTAACCAACACAGTGCCCTGCACATGATCTCTCTCTGAGCCCAATGTTGCAGTCACTATGTTTCTTCTCATTTTGAGTCATGCCACATCCACAAAATAAGGTCCCATGGGTTTTATCCCATTTTTACCATTAAGGTTGACACGACTTTGAGGAGCAACTCTTTTCCGGTCACTTCTTGAATGCCTTCTACCCTGGGGAGCTCACTTTCAGCACTATGTTTGATAATTCTTCTCTGCTGCTCACAGAGTTTTAAATGGCTGTTTTATGAGTGAGATGCCGGGTACTTCTCCTTAGTCTGTCTTAATCTAGAAGCTCAGCTGAAAGCTGTCCACTATGGGTAACCCTTCTAGTATCTTAAAATACCAGTGGCATAGCTTTCAGCATCACAGCAACACTCAAGGCCCCACAGCACAAGCTGAAAATCATGTGGGAGTTTAGTTCATAGGACCACAAAAATGTACACTTTTCAAGATATTGATAAAATTAAAGTAGCTATTAAAAATCCCTTTATCTTATTAACTCATCTGGTAGAACTAGTGCCCACACAATTCTGATCATCTTTCTTTGTTGTGGATGAACTCTGTGGTCTTCTTCCTCTTTTCTTTAGATCCCATCATAACTTGGCTACTTAAGAACATTGCTGTAGCAATGGATCTTTCCTTATCTTGTTTCAATCCTTTCCTCTTCTACCAGTTGTTGTTGTTAGGTGCCCTGGAGTAGGTGTCTGATTCATAGCAACCCTGCTTACAACAGGTGAAACACTACTGTAAGTGCTTCTCTGCTATTTATAAGGTTCTCAATGGCTGATTGTTTTTTGAAAGTGGGTTGCCAGGTCCTCCTCCCAAACCTACAGCACTTGGTGTTCCCAGGCAGTCTCCCATCAAAGTACTAACCAGGCCCAACCCTGCTTAACTTCCAAGATCTGATGGGATCAGATGCCACAGTGGTATGGCTGCAGGCTGTCTTCTACCAGTAATTTCCATAAATTCAAACATGTTCTTATTTCTCCTACAGATTAAAAAAAAGAAAAACATATCTTGACTTCTCTTTCTCCTTCCCCTTTATGGTCATTCATACTTTCACCATTTCCTGTCAGATTGTTTGTGTCACATTCTCTTTGGTACCATTCTAACTGCTTCCATTAACCATACCTACAACAAAGTTCTTTTGTGGGTGTGTATATATTACTCTTGTATAAGTCTACAGAGACTTTAAATATTGCTATTTCTAATAACCTGTAAACTGCCAGCAACCTACTTAATGTTTTACCCAGGGATTCCTCTACCCTCTGTTTTTCTTTGGCTGTTTGTCCTTAATTTCCTCTGACACTGTCAACCTGTCCCACTTGATCATCTTTTTAAGTCCTTTCTGTCTTTTTCCCATCAATAAACATCGAGTGTTTCAGAATATACCCTTCACCTCTTTTTATTTCCTATACATTGACTCATTGTTTGATCTTACTCAGTTCATGGCTTTAAATACCAGCTCTATGTAGACAGCCTGCAGCCATACCACTATAGTATCTGATCCCATCAGATCTCAGAAGCTAAGCAGGGTAGGGCCTGGTTAGTCCTTGGATGTGAGACTGCCTGGGAACACCAGGTGCTGTAGACTTGGGAGAAGGACCTGGCAACCCACTCCCTGCAAAAACACACGGGCTGCATTGAAAACCCTATGAGCAGCAGAGAAGCACTGACAATAGTGTTTGGTCTGTTGCATATAGGATGGCTATGAGTCGGACACTGACTGGACAGCACCTAACAAGAACTATATAGACAGCATCCAAATTTATAACTGTAGCACAAACTTGTTTCCTTAACATTGGCCAGACATATTGAGATGTAGGTTACGTGTGTCTGAGTGCACATGCATATGTGAGCAGACATGTATATTAAACTTAATATTTTCAAAGCTGATCTTCTCCCTCCACCAGATGCAATCTGTTCTCAATATCTTTCCAGTACACAAATGGTAATTTCATTCTTTCAATTAATTATGCCAAGCTTCTTGAATTTGTTTTTGATACATCTCTTTCTTTCACATGCCACAGCAATTCAAATAAGAAATCATTTAAAAATAAGCAGAATCAGTCTGGGGACTGTGGGTTATGCCTAAAATCTCAGCTACTCAGGAAACTAAGACAGGAGGATTGCAAGTTTGAGGCCAGAGGCAGCCTGAATAATTTAGCAAGACCCTGTCTCAAAATAAAAAGTATAAAAAAATGAAGTTTGCAGCTCAGTGGGTAGATCATTTGCTTAATGTGTAGGAGACTCTGGACTCAATCTCCCAGTACTTCAAAAAAAACCCATAAAAATATAATAAAATAAAAATAATAAAAATAATAAAATCACAGAATCAAATCATTTCTCAACTCTTCTACTACTAACAGCTACCATTATCTCTCACCTGTATTACTGCTATACCTTAAAGCAATTTCCTCATTACTCCACAGTATACCTTATCACAGTGTTCAGAACCTATAATGACTGGAGTAGGGTATAAATTGCCTGCATCCATAGCCCTGTGGCATCCAATCCCGTCAGATCTCAGAAGCTAATCAAGGTCGGGTGTGGTTAGGACTTGGATGGGAGACTGCCTGGGAACACCAGGTACTGTAGGTTTGGGAGAAGGACCTGGCAACCCACTCCCAAAAACCAATCTGCCATTGAAAACCCTATGAACAGCAGAGAAGCACTGACAATAGTGTCTCACCTGTTGTATGTAGGGTCGCTTTGAGTCAGATACAGACTCCATGGCACCTAACAACAACAACAGGGTATAAATTAGCAACATATTTCCTTAGAACTTTTAAATCTTTTTGTGCAATTTCTGAAAACCAAATCACCTCACAATGCTCTAACACTTAAGACACTAGATCCTAAATACCCCTCTTGACTTCATCTTCTACTACTCTCTGCTTAGCTTTGTTTCTTGGGTAACCGTGACTCCCTTCTTGAGCTCACTACCTCTGCCTGGGATGTCTCCCTGGAAATATGCAGGATCTACTTGACATACCTTCATAATGAATGTACACCTTTTATATTTCAACTTTCTGATGAATGTCTCCTTTACTTATAATCTATTTTTTTTTCAAATCTATATCATTAACTATTCCACAAATCAATAAATTGATGCTTTAAATCCTTATCTATACTTTTACAGTTTTTGTAAAACTAGAACTCAAAGAGAAGAATTTGAATAACTAAATTCTAATTGGTATCATTCCAGAATTTGGAAAATACAAACATTTTTACCCTCACTCGTAATTCAACCTTGTCTTTTAAAAGTAATGTTAATAAATGTTTTGTTGCTGTTGTTAGGTACTGCAGCGTCAGGTCTGACTCATCTCAACCCTCTCATCGTTTTCAATGAGTGACTTAATAAATGTTCATTAACTAAAATAGATTACTCCTACCGTTGAGGGAAGGCTTAAGTATTATTGGATGGATGAATAAAGGACAAGAACCACTGAAGAGTACAACAAATCTCAAGTCCTGTAAAGTCTCTGCTTCTCTGAGTGCTTGTTCTTAACAATGGAATAATGCACATATGTGCACATGCATAAACAATGAAACACATTCAGTCAAACTGAGACACACACATTGAATAATACTTTAGTCAGAGAAAGATCACTTGAAAATATTTTTGACAACACAAATTAGTTGAGGCTGAGGCTGATGGGAAATTAATGGTTTCATTTTCTCATAAGTATAGCTAGTAAAAGAAGGATTAAGAATACAAATGGCATGGTGGGCTCTACAGATCTCCATATAAATTAGCTGATTCATGTGTAGAAAACAGAGTGTAATTATTTCTGATTCAGTATCCCCATGTTGCTTATTGAAGGTGGGGATGGGAAGGCTTATTACATGCAAGTGTACATTCATACATGGATAAGAAAAGCTCTCATTACCTTAAAGATGCCATGGTTCTGACTTGACATAATCAAAATAAAAAAAAAAAACTGGTTTATGGTTAAGTAACTTGGAGTACTGTGCGTAGAACTCTTAATTACTCATAATAACACCACTGTATTAAAACAAACATATTCTATAAGCATTATAAAAGTCTGGAAATGCAGCTGCTTAAGATATTTATGAAATCTTAGGTTTTTAAGAATGGAAAAAGCAGTGAGATGGTAAATACAGTATTTTATTTACTCCCCTGGAATATTCCTTATTCAAGTGGAAACATGTTTTGATTGTCAATAAATAAGTGCACACATAAATAGAACTGGATGTTTAATCTTAATAAACTATCGGAAGCTTTCTCCAACCCTCTTTTCTACCCTCATTTTTCTCTAACTTTCACTATGTTTTCATAATTTAATCATCAGTATGTACTTTTTTCAGATACTGCCAGGTGTAGGAAAACTGATATCAGAAATAAAAGGAATGGCTTTTACTCCCTAGTGCTTGTTAACATAAAAATATAACAGTAATGTGAACTTTCTCAGCCCATTCTCTGACTTATTTTTCTTACAAATAAAAAGTTAAGATGGAAGTGTGTTTGATTTAAGGAAATATGTAGTGTAAATTTATTGTTGAGAAAATATTGATGATCACTCAAACCCTATATTTAAAAAAATCAAAATGTAAAGTAAAAATATAAGTAAACTCTAAATTGCTGTATGTCTCATAGAGCCCATCCAATTGTTTGATTAACATGGATATACTAACTATATTTCATAAGTTTATTTCAAAAAGGCAATACTCAGAGAGGTACCCATAGACTCAGGATTCTAGGAAGGTTTTGTTTTTCCAGGTTTGGTCTCACCATAAAAAATGCTTGCTCAGCAAGTCATGAGTAATAGTCTATTACAGGAAAATAAATGTTAAATTGCTTACAGTAATGTTTAATCACAAGGAAAGAAAATAGGTATTCTTGACTTCTTTCTGCGTTCCAAATTTATAAAGAGAGACCTACATTTGAATTAATTTAGAAAAAGAACAACATTAAGATGTAAAACCATGGGACATATATTGAAGGCAAGTAAGGTATTTCTAAACACTTAGACTACCTTTTTGAATTAGAAATTTAATCAAATAAGAATCATTAAGTAATATATATATCTAAAGTTGTACAGTTTTATTAAATCAAGCCAGAAGACAAATTATTGAGTGTGTATTATATCCAAAGCATATATTAATTATTGATTTAGAATCAGTTTCTGCTGTTGATGATTTATATCTCAATGATCAGACATTTGCTTAGGAATGCAATTCAGATTTAAGAGCAGCTCCAAGGGGATAGCAGACAGATTACTCTGAATAGATAATGGAGGAATTAATTTTAACAAGAATTCTGTTGTTGTTTTTGTTGTTGTTAGCTGCCATCGAGTCCAGTCCGACTCATAGCGACCCTATGTACAGCACATGGAAACACTCCCCGATTCTGTGCCAGGCACAAAATCTTATTTATGTTTAAGCCCATTATTGCAGACACTGTGTCAATTCATCTGGTGGAGGGTTTACCTTGTTTTCATTGACCTGCCCCAAACATGATATCTCCAGGGATTGGTCTCTCCTGACTACATGCCCAAAATATATAAGATGCAGTCTAGCCATCATTGCTTCCAAGGAGCACTCTGGTTGCACTTCTTCTAAGACAGATCTGTTGGTTCTTTTGGCATTCCATGGTATATTCAATAGTCATCTCCAGCATCATAATTCAAACCATCAATTCCTTACCTGTCTCCCTTGTTCAATGTCCAGCTTTCACAACCAAATAATGTGACTGAAAATACCATGGCATGGGTCAGGTGCATCTTTGTCTTCAATATGACATCTTTACTTTTCAATACACTAAAGAGATCTTTTGCCACAGATTTTCCCAAAGCAATGCATCTTCTGATTTCTTGCTACTGCTTCCATAGATGTTGATTATAGAGCCAAGCAAAACAAAATCATGGATAACCTCAATCTTTACTCCATTTATTGTGAAGTTGCATAGTGACCAAATTGTAAGGATTTTTGTTTTGTTGATGTTCAGTTGCAATCCATACTGAAAGTGGTGATCTTTGATCTCCATGAGTAAATGTTCTAGAAAGGTTTTATCTGCAATCACAGACAATCCTGGTTTCAGCCAAAAATTGAGAGCTTTTGAATACTAACTATGCTAGGATGAGTGGGTTTTCCTCTGTGAACACAGAGGAAACAATAAAGACTTATTTAGGTTTGATATGAAAGATTATCTGCTTTAAGTATAAGTATATAAATATGTTGTTGTTAGGTGCTGTTGAGTCAGTGTGTACTCATAGCAACCCTATGTACAACAGGTGAAACAGTATTGTTAGTGGTTCTCTGTTATTCATAGGGTTTTCAATGGCAGATTGCTTTTTGGAGTGGGTTGCCAAGTCCTTCTCCCTAGCCTATAGCACCTGGTACTTCCAGGAGTTCTCCCATCCAAATCCAAGTACTAACCAGGTCTGACCCTGCTTAGCTTCTGAGATCTTACAGAATTGGACACCACAGTGGTAGGCTGCAGGCTATATATATATATATATATATATATATATATATGGCCTGGGATTTAGCTCAGTTGGTAGAGTGCTGTGCTGCAGTCTCTGAGGTCCCAAGTTCAATTCCCAGCACTGCACAAATGGGAGAAGGACTTGGCAATCCACTCCCAAGGCAATCCCGAAACAGTCAGCCATTGAAAACCCTGTGAGGGTTGCTATGAGTCGGATACCGACTCGATGGCACCCAACAACAACAACATATATGTGTGTGTGTGTGTGTATGTGTGTATATATATATATATATATATATATATATATATATATATATATAGTGTGGAGAGAAAGAGAGAGAGAGAGAGACAGAGGATATGAATTAAGGTGAAGTAAGACCAATGTAGAAAAATGGAGGTGAAAGCAGATAGTTAATGATGGAAATAAGATCAAAGCTGAAGCAATTGCCCTGAGTATGGAAAGAAAAACAACTGGGGTTTCTCCAGTTATACCCCTTTTTCGTTTTCTTCTTTATATGCTACTTGATGTTTGCATTGATATCCTTTCCCACGTGAAAGTTGATGACCCTCAAAAGTATACAGCTACTACATTTTACCTTTCAATTTCAGGCCCAACTGTCTGTTGGTAGCTCTATGTGCAATAACAATTGTGATATCCCAAATTTAGCAATTATGTTTTTACCAAATCTTATTTCTCCTTCATTACCTCCACTTCTATTCTTCATAGTGAAATAAAATTCATTTTTCTCATTATAATCAGAAACCTAAGTACATTAATAGCTATTCCACCATCATCACGTCTTTAAGAACAATCGCTCTGGTTAATATCTAGAGTTGATTCACAGGGTAAAATGAATCAAGAATCATCTCCAAGCAAATACTTTACTAAATATAAATAAGGAAACCAATCAAGATTCCTACTCAATTATGTTGTTGTTGTTAGGTGCCGTCGAGTCAGTATCCGACTCATAGCGACCCTCTGTACAACAGGGGAAACACTATTGTCAGTGCTTCTCTGCTGTTCATAGGGTTTTCAATGGCAGATCGATTTTTGGGAGGGGGTTGCCAGGTCCTTCTCCCAAGCCTACAGCTTCTGGTGTTCCCAGGCGGTCTCCCATCCAGGTACTAACCAGGCCTGACCCTGCTTAGCTTCCGA
>VMDO01016389.1:0-17387 GCA_007922755.1 Pedetes capensis | reverse complement strand
TGGATCAGATGCCACAGGGCTATGGCTGCAGGCTCCTACTCAATAGTCAAACCCGAAATATGTTAAACCTGTCTCAATATAAACTTAGTTTTACTTAGAAATAAGTTACTAGAATCCCTAGCCATTAAGATATAGTGAAACAATCTTGATGAGCAGCACAATAAAAGATGAAAACGAGGTGTCAAAACAATAATAATTATCATAATAGAGATGAAAATAATGGTTTCACCTTTTGCTTACTGAATATCTACAACTTTTGGTTCTTGCTTTATGAATATAACATGTACTGTTTTGATTTGTAAATGATATTATCAAAAGCATAGGTTTCATTTGGAAAGGTCTTCTAGATTTGTCCTTAAGAATGCCTAAATAAAATAAATCTTGTCTGTTAATTTTTACCCTTACTCAAGACTCAAGAATGTGGTCTGATAGTCAAGGTATATCATAGGAAAACCATACCTTTGCTTTTACGATCTGTGAACAAAACACAAATTAAACATATATATATATATATATATATATATATATATATATATATATATATATTACACCATTTTTCTGTTATTATCAAGCATTACTATTAAATGAGTTTTTACATGTAGAGAAAATGGATCTAGGGTCTGTAATAACTTTTATAGATATAATGTTATTAAAAGCATATCAGAGCCAGGTGTGGTGGTACATGCCTGCAATGTAAGTATTAGGGAGGCTGAGGCATAAAGATGTGAATTTGACAGCAGCCTGAGCTATGTAGTGAGATACTGTCTCAAGCAAGTAAATAAGTAAACATATAAACAAAAACATATCAGAGCCAAAGTCAAATGCAAGAATACTAGGCATAACATTTATCAGTATTAAAAAATAATAATGAATTTATTTGTTTCTATGGTTCATTTTCAGCATTCCTAAAATCGATATACATCTTGAATTGATTATTATTTTAAATACAGCATTGTGCATTCTTTATCAGATAATTATTAGTTTAGAAATCTTATAAATAATGATGTCAAAATCTAAAAAGTGAAATATAAATTCCTTAACCCTTTTGCTTTTTGGACAATATTTTCTTCAACATTTTATAGTATTTCATGTTTGTTTTTCCTTATTATTTTCTTTCCAAATGGAACATCAAACAGTTAAGAAAAAACAAACTATAAATACAATGAATCAAGATTCATTGCTTGGAGCATAATAATTTTTAACTTTGCCTCAAAGGAGCTAAGTTTATGAGATATAAGCTTCTTATCACTTTTTCATTTTCCACTCATTTTATAAGTAATAACATAAGATGCAATAAAATATTCAAATAATTGCACAAATGCTGCCATACAATGATAGCTAGCAGGCAGCAGTACCATTTGATGACTCAAAACAATCATTCATCAGCTGGAATATAACAGTCACAATTTGTTGTAAAAATAATAGATTAGTCATGTCAATGATTAATCTATGAAATTGTTGGCTGTATAAAATTCAGCATATTGAAATGAATGTCAATGCATAAAATATCACTCCAATTTAGCATTTTAGCCCAATGGCTTCAGGTCTTCTATGTTAAATGATGAATACGTATTTCTAAAGTGAAAAATTTCTGGTATTTTGTTCAGAATATTTGCTTCCCCAACAAGTTTCTTTTTTTCTAAGTACTAGAAACTAATATATATTAGTGCTTTCTGTATGCAGGGAACTCTTTGACTTAATATTGTTAGTGGCAAGTCCACACAGAAAATATTTAACAAATGGTACTACACCAAATTATGCCATCTACTATGCATGTGAGCTGAATATCAGCTGTGATAACAGATGAGAAATAAACATCTGCCTCATTATTGTCTCTGGAACTAATGATATTATTGGCACACACCATACATTTTCTTCTTTTCTTCAATAATTAACTCCCTATTACTCTGTGAGCCTACAAATAGTACTTGTTAGTTGCATAGTGAATTTAAATATAGTTTCTGTATGATAGACATAGTGGAAAAAAATGCTGATGAATGCTACAATGTCCTACAATTATCCAAAAACAAGGCAGATATGTAAAGGAAATCTATTGAATTCAGGCCCAGGGTGCTTTCTACTTCTCTAAGACAAGCAATTCGCTTGGCAGTAGAAATTTGCTTAGGTTATGCATGCTTTAGGTTTCTCTAACATAAAAGTCAATGATATGCAAAAACCTATACAATCACTAAGAAGTACTCACTCCAAAAATACGGACAACAGTGGCTAACTGTTCAAGCTGTGACATTAGATTGTCTGGTTTTAAATCTCAGTACCAATTTCTATCTCATGTAAGACCTTCGTTAAATCCTTGCTCTGTCAAAGACTCAATTTTCTCTTTAACAAAGTGAGGAGAGTTATTAAAAGCAAGAAAAATAATAAATAACAGCAAAGTGTAGCTCACATAGAAAATACTCATACACTATTTGGCATTATGGATTATTATTATCTATAAATACAGAGTATATGAGGGCTTGGTTTGTGAAACTATTCAGAAGCCTGAGTTGGAATATTGCCCTTTCACACATTAACAATATGAACTCAAGCAATTATTTTACTTCTATGAATAAGACAATACAGTGTTTATCTTGCTACTTAGCAGGATTATTATGAATGTCACATGTGCTAAGGACAGTGAGAACACATAAGCTATAAAGTCAGAGAGCCATTGTAACAATATAGAACATTGAAGCTGCCTCAAATAATAATTTGAGAGATTTTAAGAACCAAAAAATCTTTTGAGAATACTTTCTGAAACCTGTGCCCAAATTATCTAACCTAATAGCAACATATTCCATAAACTCTAGTGCTAAAAGGAAAATTGTGAACCTTTTTTTTTCAGTAAAGTAAAATATGCACAGCCAAATTAAGCATAGAATAAGTACTTTTTACTTTTGTGTTTCCACAACCTTCATTCCAATTTCTTACATATTTTTAAGAATGTATAATTTTTACCTGTTCTTAGATGAAAATTCAGATATACCTATGGCTTTTCTCTCATTCTTAATATTAACAAATCTTATGATACCTTACATTTCAAACAATATATATTTTGCAACTGGAATGAACAATGCCAGATACAAGTTATAACTCAGAACTTAACCTAGAGGTAAACCATTTTCCCAACACTTACTTGGCCTAATTTTATGCAAATTCTGTCTTGTTATTGTTAGCTACTATAGAGTCCAGTCTGACTCATAGTGACTCTGTGTACAACAGAATAAAACACTCCCTGACACTATGCCATGCCAGGCACTATGTCAGGGCTTCTCTGTTATTCATCGGGTTTTCAATGGCTAATTGTTTTAGGGTTGCTTTGGAAGTGGATTGCCACATCCTTCTCCTATTTTTGCAGTGCTGAGGGTTGAATCCAGAGCCTCCGAGAGCACAGAGAGGCACCCTACAAACTGAGGTAAAGGCCAGGCCCCCATTTCTGTCTGGAGTAGGGAAATGGTCACTCTTTCTAACCTTTCCTTTCCACTCTTCCATAAATTGTTTTTAATTGTAATTTTATTGGTGTTTAATTGCATTTTGGAAAGGAGAATATATAATAGGGTTAAGGCAGCTCTTGGTAAACTGAGTAGTTAAGCCATCTTTGTGCCTGCCTGACAGTTAAGGCTACCCTTTCTCCCATGTAATATCTACCTGGCATTCCTTTCCAGAACTCTCTGAGCAAGGAAAGTGAACCGCTATCTTGGGAAGTCACTCATATATCCTCCTATAGCCCCATGAATATCGTTATGAGTAGGACCCATTTCCACAGCACCTAATAACAACAGGCCTTGTGTCTACTAACTCATAAGTAGGCTTTTTCAACTTGAGCCTCCTTGCTTCTCTGGGGTTCTAGTTAGTAAAAGATCAGACCATCCTCAATCCCTCACGAGCTCTCTTCATTTGGCTCAAATCTGGCCCATGCAAAACACTCCCTCATCTCTTACACAAGCAACCTAACTGAGCAGGCCTACGATGTGGTCACACTCCCTGGCTCTGCTAGTAAAGCAACCATATAAATTTCCCAATTCAAATCAATTCCTTGGCCATATTTAGCTTAGCTTTTTCCCTTTTGTCACATTCACATCATTTCACTTCTCCCAGTAGAGGAGAATAGGTCAAAGTACTCCTATTCCCACTGACAATCTCCCTCATCAGGGTAAGGGGAGCCAAGAGCACAACCCAGCCCCACAGGCTGAGATCCAGTATATGGGGATCCCATCCTGAAATAAAATCTCCTCCATAATCCAGCCCCTCCTCTTTTATAGCTGAGATGGCTACAGGTTCTTACACTATTTCCTTTTAAATGCACATGAAAAGGTCTGCCTCCCATTCACTTTGATATCTGCTACTGTTCTACTGAACGTGAGACAAGAAAGAACTGATCTAGTATTTTACTACCTGTAGATCCACCTGCTTGCTACTTGTCTAAAACTGCTTGCAGGTGCTCAAGTGGTTCTTCAGTATGAAAAGTTGTGTCGTAAACACAATCTTGGCTATGTGTTTTGTAAAAGAGTTTCTCCCCAGAAAAGCTTGATATCATATCACAGCAAGTTGCTAAAGACAGGAAACTATCAAAACTATTTCCTTCATAGATGAAGTAAGGTTCCAAAGAGAGAACATTCAGTGGAAATTTTCATGCATTTCATTCACAAGCCAAATCTATGTGCAAAGACTCTGTTCTTTTGCAAAACATTAGGTAGATCCTGGGTCTACACATAACCTATACTGAACACTGTGACTCTGCACTCTGAGCTGCATGCAGTGTGCACAGAATGCAGAATACGCTCTTAATTTTGCTGCTTGGCCACAGGTTGTCTTGAAGAGGACATTGACTCTATTCTCAGGGACTAAATTTTATGTCCCAGTTGTCACATGAGTCCCTCATCCTTCACATCTACTTTTAACTGCTTAATCGAAAAGACACTTCCAAACCAAGTGAAAGATTGAAAATAAATACTTTAGACATATAAGGATTGAATAAGAAGGATCGATCTTGCAGAGAGAACTCTTCCTGGAAGTTCTTTTTTCCTCAAAAAAAGAATCTCAGAGTTCTATTGAAATTCTTTTTCAATTTTGAACTAGTTGATATTGAAGCAATCAGAGCAGTCTTCTTAAAGTGAGAAATTTCAACATTTTTCACTTTGGCCTCCTTTTGATGCTGATTAGACGTTAATGAAAAGATACAGAAAGTAAGAGCAGGTGGAAAGTCCAGCAGGAACAAGAAACAGTAAGTATTTGGTGGTTTTTGTTTATTTGTGTGATTGTTTTCCTGTTTGTTGTCAATTTTCTTGTTCCTGAAACAAAGTGTAACACCATAGATTCTCAATAAGAAGCAGAGTAAAGACAAAAGATATTCATGCCAACAATCCAAGGAGAATTAAAATAAAAATTAATATGGAATCATTCAGGACAACGCAAAAAAGTTAAATTAAAATAGCAAAACACAGAACATTCAGAACTGAACTTGATCTACTCCAGATAGGTGGAACTAGAGAATAATGCTAATCTTTACTAGGAAAACCAGATAAACAGAAGTGTGACATTGTGCAGCTTGCTATCTGAATGCATGTCAGTCATTGAGTAAAATTATGTCATTTAACCAAAGTAATGTTTATAATGCTTTCTAAAGAATTATTTCATTTATATAACAACCTTGATTAAGGCAAGAAAACCAAAATTATAATATACAATATCCTAATAATATTGAAGAAACTTCTGTGATCCAAAAAGGGGATTAATTAAGTAACTTAGCCTTACCAATAACTCTTTAATCATAATTTAAACTCTTTGATATAAAAATGTTTTTACTGAACTATTTTTCTTTTAGGAGTGAAATACCAAAAATTGTAAGAAATAATTACATTCTTTTCAAAGTTTCAGACTTAATCTTGCTTTTGATCATAAGTGATCAAATTCTTGAAAAAAGTATATATAAATATTTTAAACATAATGATGTCCAGTTTCTTGTTAAGACTAACTTTTTTTTTTTTTTTAGAGCAACTGAGTTTATTAAGAAGGAAGGCAAGATGTACTTTGAAGGAAGTATGAGAAACCTGTGTGCCTTTCTCTTATTGTTGTTGTTAGGTGCCATTGAATTGGGTGTGACTCATAGCAACAGAAAGAAACCCTCCAGGACACTGCCATGCTCAGCACTATTGTCAGTGCCTGAAAGAAGACTAACTTGAATGACAGCATTCTACATAATTATTTTTACTTTTCAAAATTAACGAAATAGCCAGTCATTCCTTGTTGAAACTATTATGAAAAAACAAGAAAATATTACAAAATAGACTCATTTTAATTATTATTAAATCTTTTGAAAATATTAGATCTGGTTTCTATACTCGGATAATTGGCACTTTTTTCCCTCTTCTACATTATTTTGCCTGTAGCTGCAACCCTGTAGTGTACAATCCCCTCAGATCTCCAAAGCTAAGCAGCGTTGGGCCTGGTTAGTACCTGGATGGGAGACTGCCTGGGAATACCAGATGTTGTAGGCTTGGGAGAATGACCTGGCAGGCCACTCCCAAAAAATAGTATGCCATTAAAAACCCTATAAATAGAAGAAAAGTAGTAATAATACTGTGTCACTTGTTGTACATAGTGCCACTATGAGTTGGATACCGACTGGACAGCACCTAACAACAACAACATTATTTTATTTATTTATATTTTCTCAATCCTTTCAAAATAAAGATGAATATAGCCATGTCATTCTATTTAACAGAAGTGCAGAAGTATTATTTGAAGTGAAATATTGTTTACTGTCAATTTAAAAGAAATCTCAAAAATTCTCATGAATAATTCAAACATCTTTCAGGGTACAAGAATAATTTTTACTTTTAAACACAAATGTATCTTGATTGTTTTCTCTCCATCTATTTCCTACAAGAGATTACTTCCACATTCTCCAAACACAAACTTCCACAATGAGGTGCTGATTCTATTCCTTAGACGTATACATATTGAAAGCATTTGTTGTTGTTTTTCTTAGGTGCCGTCAAGTGAGTCTGACTTATAGAGACCCTATGTACAATGGAATGAAACAGTCTCTGACGCTGTGCCAAGCCCAGCACTATTGTCAATGCTTCTTTGCTATACTTAGGGTTTTCAATGGCAGACTATATTTGGAGTGGATTTTCAGGTGCTTCTCCCTACCCTCCAACACCTGGTATTCCCAGGCATTCTCCCATCCAAAGACTAACCAGGCTGAACCTGCTTAGCTTATGACATCAGGCAGCATCAGATGCTAGGGTGCCATGGCTACAAACACATATACCGATTTAAAGCATATTTGTTGAACATTATTCCCAGAACATGCAGCTATGTAATTTATAGATAATTGCCTTGGGTCCATGCCCTTTTTCCTTGAATAATAATCCGTAAACTTGAGATATAGCTTTCATATACTAGAAGGCAGAGTGACTTATATCTGAGTAACTGTCCACACCTGTTTGCTATACCATGTGCCTTAAATCTAAGTCCGGGTAGATCTATACCTCTGTAGTCTCCCAGTAATATATTTACATTGAGTCACTGAACAGTCATTGTGTAACGTGAACTGAAAAAAAAAAAAAAGCACAAGAAAGGAATCTGATCTTCAAAGAATTCATGAGGAGAGAAAAAAGATACATAGAAAACTGATTGCAAATACACTGGAGAGAAGGGAAATACTATGAGACATGTAGGTACAAGGAAAAATTGGCAATGAACTTATGAAATTTGCCTGAGAATCAAGATGTGGAAAGTATATCCAGGAAGCATTCACAAAGGTGCTAATTTTTAGAAAAACTGGAATATGAGTGGGGGTGAAGGGCTGTGGGTGGTATGTTGTTGTTAGGTGCCATGGAGTCAAGTCTGACTCATAGTGAGGCTATATATAACAGAACGAAACACTCACTGACACTATGTCATGCCCGGGCACCATATCAGTGCTTCTCATCAGAGTTTTCAATGGCTGTTTGCTTTTGGATTGCTTTGGGAGTGGGCTGCCAGGTCCTTCTCCCATGTGTGTGGTATAATGAATAATTATTCCATGAATGATGAGTATAAGTAAAATCACAGGCTTCTATGACTGGCAAGTGGACTACAGTTGAAGAAATTATGGAAGATGAATATGGAAATAAATGTGAGATGGAAATGAGATGTTGAATAGGCTTTTATGCCATATAAAATACTTTCAATTTTTATTTTATAGGGCTCATAGAAATAGCGAGTTACCATGATTTTGAACAGAGATTCTAGATTATTAAATATATATATATTGGCCTCAGTTTAATAACTACCTTCTCAAATCTGAACACTTAGTCTCAGATAAATATCCAATTCAGTGACTATCAAGTCCTACCCTTCACAAATACTATGGTATGAACATAATTCAGCCAAGTTCTTTGCCACTATATAACCAAAGTTCTCTTCTTGCTAAGGTTTGGGTTTTGGTTTGTTCCTCCCAAGGGTATTAAAATTTAATCCTCATTGTGAGGTTTTAAGAGAGTGTAAGCTTTATTCAATTATAATTAGGGGTGAGGCCTTTGTGAAAAGACTTAAAGCGAGATAAGATCACTAGAGTGGAACTCTCATAACTGAATCATTCCAGATTTGCAAGAAAAAGTAGAGACCATAAGATACATGCATACAAACTCTTTTTCTCTGGCCATGTGAATCTGTGTACTATCTTGGGATGCTGCCAGCAAGAAATCCTTCAGTAGATATAGACCCTTAACGTTGGACCTCTAAAACCAAGAGAACTTGTTTTCTTTATTGCTCACTGAAACTGTGGTATTGTGTTACTTCAATTGAAAATGGACTAATACACTTTTCCTTGAGTTTTTAATAACAAATACCTCATTTCTGCCTGAGATCTCCTAAGAATGACAGTTAGTTTACATGAGCTTTTTATTATGTTCCTATTTCTGTGTAGGACTTTTTCCTTCTTTTAAACTTGATTCAGCTCCCACATATGAGTGAGAACATGTGGTATTTCTCTTTTGGGGCTTGTGTTCATTCACTTAAGATAATTTTTGCTGTGCAATGTACAGTGAAATGCATATATGGAGTTGTCACAATGAAATACATGTCAGAATGAAACACATTTAGTTGTACATTAAAAATTTCCAGAAAAACCCAATGACAGTATCCATATTTCTATGAATGGTATTACTGAAGTATTCTTTAAGAAGATTGAGATTTGATCTACAATTTTCTCTTCTGTTTGATCTCTTAACATTCTTGCCTCTAAAACTATGTTCATGGAAAAGTACGCTTTTCATAGAATGAACTTCAAAACTCTTTAATCTCTACCTATTAACCAGTTCCTAAAACACTACGATATTTTTAGATAGTGCTAATGTTGTTGTTGTTGTTGTTAGGTGCCATCGAGTCGGTAACCGACTCATAGGACCCTCACAGGGTTTTCAATGGCAGATTGTTTCGGGATTGCCTTGGGAGTGGGTTGCCGCATCCTTCTCCCATTTTTGTGGTGCTGGGAATCGAACTTGGAACCTCAGAGACTGCAGAGCAGCACTCTATGAACTGAGCTAAATCCCAGCTCCAGATGGTGCTGTAGAAGTAACATATTCTTAGTATCAATTTCTTATATTTTGTTCAAACTGTTTTAACAAAAATACCATATGCTGGGCAGCTAAGGAGCTTTGTCGGTGTTGAAGACATGATCAATTGTTCATTAATAGCATCAATTTTCAATCTGATAAATTTTTTAAAACATGGAAATATCAGTAGCCATTTAGCTAGGCTTAAAATATCATATCTAATAAACAGGAAAACATGTTCTCACACAAATTTTAACCATTTCATTTGTGTTAAATAGTCAAAATGTTAGTAATCTTAGTAATTCTGTCAACATGATTGCCGTATACTGTGAAATTCCTTTTTATTTTCACAGTTGTAGTTGAAAAGATTGAAAGGCTGAATTGCAAGATAGACAAGAAATGAGGACATGAGTAAGAATGGTACTAAAATATCTGGAAAATATAAAGTACAATAACCTCTCCGGTGGCTATAGAGATAAAGAATAAATTTGTTTCTGATGATTTTAGGTTTTCTAGCCTCAAAACTTTGTTGCATTAGATTGGGCCCAGTTTTAAGAAAAATTCTTGTCTGAATCCTAATAGACAAGAATTATGGTTTTGGAAAACACAAACAGAAAGAGAAACTCAAATGAACACACTGCATGAATACTAGGATAGCTGTAGGTGTACATTTCCACAACAAACCATTTAAAGATGAATTTCAATATTTGCGGCATACGTTGACAAGTTACTCAAAGAGTAAAGGCAATAAATAATATATTATTATTGAACATTGAATTTCAATGTTGGAAAGACAGGATTGCAAGTTACTCAAAGAAGATTGTTGTTGTTGTAAGGTGCCATCAATAAATATCACTATGAAAGAGCTTATTTGGCAATTTCCTTCCTTCATATTTTATCATTACATTTTTTGTCTTTCTATGTGGATACCTTGGCTTTGGCCTTATGCTACTAGCTGTGCTTGCTATGTTCACAGCCTTCTTGTTGCCTTTTTTAGGACAATTTCAAGATAAGTAGCTTCAAGCAGTGGCTTGGTGAACATTTATTTCTGTGAGAGTTATTGTTACATCTTGTAACCATTTAAGCCATTTTTCTTAATATTCTTATTGTTAGGTTGTCCTGTTCCTCTGCTATTCATAGGGTTTTCAAAGGCTGATTCTTTTTTGGGGGGAGTGAGTTGCTGGGTCCCTCTCCCAAGCCTACAGTATTCCCACGTGTTCCCATGTGGTCTCCCATCCAAATACTAACCAGGCCCAACACTGCTTAGCTTCCAAGATCTGACGAGATTGGACACCACAGTGGTAGGGCTGCCAGCCCCTTATTAATAATAGAGGGAATAAAATAAGTATTCTGAAAGGCTCCCTTCTATATAGACTGTAATAGGAAAGTGTATGATGTATTTTCCCTGAAAGAATTTTGGTTAAAAAGTTGTCAATAATGAAAAATAGCACAAAGGTCAGGAGGGTGAGGCAAGAAGATTATGAGTTTGAGGACTGTGAAACTTAGCAAGACTCAAGGAAAAATTTAAAAGGGGCTTGGGGATATAGCACAGTGATGAGGTGCTTACCTAGAATGTGTAAGACCCTAGGTTCAACTCCCAGTACTGCAATCAATCAATCAATCAATCATTAAGCAATATAAAAAGTAAAAAAAAAAAAATCACTGAGAATCTCAGAGTATGGTGAAACATACCTTTTCAGATAAGAATGTTAGAATTAACTTAAAATCCATATGTCTACTTCTGGATCCACATTCAGTTGTAGAAGATTCTGATTGACCCTGTACACTACCCAAAGTGCTGCAATCAGAGAATATAAAACATGTCATTGGGCTGATATGCACAAATGTCTGCTCCCCTTGGTTTTGCAAGGTAATATATGATCCTACAGCATAGCATTCATTTGGTAATCTCAGGTTTCAGGCTTTGCTCACTATCCAGCACATCTGCACTTACTGAAGCCAGTAATAAGAAAAATCATCACAGATGGAATCAAAGAAGCAGAACTAATTATTGAGAAGTGTATTCCTCACTGTGGTATCATTTTAATCTCTACCTTCTACAAAAACTCAGATTTATTTCAGGAAGTAATATGGATGTAAGCCTGCAGCCATAGCGCTGTGGCATCCAATCCCATCAGATCCCGGAAGCTAAGCAGGGTCGGGCCTGGTTAGTACCTGGATGGGAGACCGCCTGGGAACGCCAGAAGCTGTAGGCTTGGGAGAAGGACCTGGCGACCCCCTCCCAAAAATCAATCTGCCATTGAAAACCCTATGAACAGCAAAGAAGCACTGACAATAGTGTTTCCCCTGTTGTACAGAGGGTCGCTATGAGTCGGATACCAACTCGACGGCACCTAACAACAACAACAACAATATGGATGTAGAGTGTTCTGTGATTTGTAGCTTTCAGATTTGGAGAACATGATGGCACTTGCACAGCTGAAGAGAAACAATTCAGCCCTTTATTTTCAGTATTATAAATTGGCATTTTAAATATTAATCATAACCACTAACCCTCTTTTAATGATTTTTTTCAGTTGTTGCAACAAGAGTCTGATGTTATTTCTCCACTAGGAAAAAAAAAATACTTTTAAAAAGGACTATGAAGGGGCTGAATGTAAAAACAGGTCACTCATTGTAATAAAACTATAGGGAGTGGCACTGTCATGATGTATCAACTAGGTGATTGCTAACAGAAAATTAGAAAATATAGACCTTCAATTGGAAAAAATTCATATAAACATCACATTTTAATAAGCAAATAAAAAATTCCATTGAAGTTGGTTATGAATACAATTCTAAAACTAGTTATTGTTATCATTTCACAGGAAAAATTTATTATACGAAATCAAATACATTAAGTATTTTAAATTCATCTTGGGCTTTTTGAAGTCATTTCCCTAGAGACTGCCCTTTTCCATCAATACAAGGAAAAGCTATCCCTCCTCAGTCTTAACTGCATCCTCAGCCTTCTGCAGTATTGAAATCATGGCAGCCATTACATTTACACACTGAAGGAATGGTGACATCAATCACATTTTTCATTTCAAATATTTTCATTATTTAAAGAAATAAAAACCAAATAGCTCAGGGTTAAAGGGTAACTACAGCATCTGTGAAGACCCCAATGTTAGCAACAGAGCAGCATAGCAAATCTCTATTAACTCTGTGTCTTATAAGCATAAAATTCACAAGGGCTTTTAATGGAGGCAGAGATATAAAATAACCAGATATTGTAATGTGGTAACATTCAGGTCAGCCAAGAACAGAGAAGTCAAACACAAAAGAAGTTAAAGTAGAAGGTATATTCCCCCTTGTTCTTCTACCACCACTGCAGCCACTATTTTGCATTTATATAGCCTTTCTACAGTATTTATAAGGGCTGGGATTTAGCTCAGTTGGTAGAGCCCTGCGCTGCAGTCTCTGAGGTCCCGAGTTCAATTCCCAGCACCGCAATCCACTCCCAAGGCAATCCCGAAACAGTCAGCCATTGAAAACCCTATGAGGGTCACTATGAGTCGGATACCGACTCGATGGCACCTAACAACAACAGTATTTATGATAGTTTTATCATTATCATTAAGCAACTCTATTAGGCTTTTGTGACCTAAATCCACCAACTTATTCTAACTTCTGAAGCAAACTACATTTAAAATCATTTTCCCTATTTCTGTTTCGCTTTTTTTTTTTTTTGGAAATCTTTAGAAAGATTTATTAAGCAGTCATAAATAATAATAGGTAATTATAAACTAAAACACCACACACAGTGTAAATTATTCTCTACACTGAACACTTAAAACTGAGATATAAGGCACTTTATTTATAGTCTTACATTATAAAATTCTATAACAGCCAAGGCATTTGTACACTCATTTTGTGGTAGAATATACAATGAATAAGTCTGTTTAATTTTCTTCATTAGATTGAGCATCTGCACAACTTACTATAATGTAAAAATATTCTATCATTGGAAATGAGATGCTCTGAATATGGAATTACAAAATTAATAGCAATGGAGATGTCTTAGCTAGAGTGATGGTTAGTTATGCTTATTTTGATAGGTGATATGAAAAATTTCCCTTTGGGTTGGCCAGGAATTCAAATTTGGTGGTTGCAGTTTTTTGGAGATGATTCTTTATTTGCTACCAAGAATACTTGAAAAAGAATATTGTACTTTGACTTTGACATTACTTTATAAAGTAAAATTGTAACTAGAAGCATGTGAACAAGTGGCAGTCAAAATTTCAATCAAAATATGTGGAAAAATGTCTTAAACCAACTATATTCCCCAAATCTTCCACTCTTAAAGCAGTTTCTCCACATAAAAATCTACCCATGTCAAAGTTATCTAAGGCTGTGTTTTCAGACATACATATGATTGCTGAAGAATTTTGTTATTTTTCATGACATTTTCTTATTACAATTCTAGAAGATGGGAACATTTTTGAGGAATTTCTTAAAATTCGATGTAACTTTCATTTCTGAAAACTGACACAAAGGAATGCATATGCCATCACACACTCTAGTTTCTTTACACCAAGATGTATTGGTGCCTGTTGTAGAAATAACAACTAACAAAGGGAAAAATTTATTAAGCACTTGCATATTTTTAATATTGAGATAAATATTGCATGCGTGGCATGTATGTCAGTATATATTATAATATATGCAAGTATCAAATGACAAATATATAATTTAAATTATAACACATACATATTAGACATCAATAATTTCTAATTGGGTTCTCAAAAACATATAAGGAATTTAGTGAAGCCATTTTTATTTGGAGCCATTAAGGTCACAAATCTTGCATATGGATTTTTTTCTCCCATGTAATGTGAGACAATAAAGGATTAGAATTTATGACACTTTTACATATGGCTACTGTTAGGTGCCGTCGAGTCGGTATCCAACTCATAGTGACCCTCTGTACAACAGACACTATTGTCAGTGCTTCTCTGCTGTTCATAGGGTTTTCCATGGCAGATTGATTTTGGGAGGGGGTTGCCAGGTCCTTCTCCCAAGCCTACAGCTTCTGGTGTTCCCAGGTGCTCTCCCATCCAGGTACTAACCAGGCCCGACCCTGCTTAACTTCCAAGATCTGACAGGATCGAATGCCACAGGGCTATGGCTGTAGGCCACATATGGCTACTAGGTGGCAGAATTGAAATTAGAAGTCCTTCCACCAAACTATTCTGCCCCCAAAAAATGTATTGAAAGCCAATTATGAACTAAACAATCTTTTGGGTTTCCTACATTATTACTCAGAATCACAAAAGAATCTGAAACCTAACTGCTTTCCACTTTGTAATCTTTTTTTTTTTGTGTGTGTGTGTGTGTGTGTGTGTGGTACTTCCCAGGGCTTCATGCCTGCATGCTCTGCAAGTGCTGCACCACTGAGCTGCACACTCAGCCCATTTTTCACTTTTTATGAGACAGAGTCTCGCTAAGTTATGCAGACTGCCTCTGTTCTGGAACTTGCGACCCTCCTGCCTCCGCCTCTGGAGCTGCTGGGATTATAGGCATGCACCATCATGCCCAGCCTCTCATTGGGTTTTCAATGGCTGATTGTTTCAGGATTGCTTTGAGAAGGATTGCCGCATCCTTCTCCTATTCAAAAATGTATACTAATATTTAAAAAGCTAAATAACTTTATCTAAAGCCTGCAGCTATACCACTGTGGCATGAGATCATGTCAGATCTCGTTTCTGGTTAGTCCTTGGATGGAAGACTGCCTGGGAACTGCCTAGGTGCTGAAAGCTTGGGAGAAGGACCCAGCAACCCATTCCTAAAAAGTAATCAGCCATCGAAAACCCTATGAACAGCAGAGAAGTACTGACAATAGTGCCTGGCATGGCACAGTGTTGGGAGTGTTTCGTCTGTTGTCCATAGAGTCTCTGAGTGGAACCTGACTCAACAGGACCTGACAACACTGGGACCTGACAAGAGCAAAACCCAAACACCTGAAATTTCAGATTTATGTGCAGCCTCTGTTGTATCTGCTTCAACACTGAAGCCACATGAGTCTCAGCAATAGTGTCAGCCTCATTTATATAGCATTCCTTGTTGAAGAGGCCTAGGTGATACATCCAAATATAGTGTAACAAAAAATACCTGTCATAAAATTGTAAATTCTCACAAAGCACACACATCAGTGATTCGTCTTTGTTGATGGTATAGAAGAACAAAAACGATTGTGGATTAGGGAATGTTCTAAAAGCCCTAATAACTTTTCAGAACAAATGGCTCCACAGTATTTAATTTTCCTATTCCATAAACCACCGTGGTCAACATTTCTTGACTTATGTGAGACTATCAATAACTAATACCTATAAGTAGACAATGTAGACAATAAATACATTTTTTCATCTGTGAGAAATTTTATCTCCATATATATATATATATATATATATATATATATATATATATATATATCTCCTGCAGCCGTAGCCCTGTGGCATCCAATCCCATCAGATCTCGGAAGCTAAGCAGTGTCGGGCCTGGTTAGTACCTGGATGGGAGACCACCTGGGAACACCAGGTGCTGTAAGCTTGGGAGAAGGACCTGGCAACCTCCTCCTAAAAATCAATCTGCCTTTGAAAATTCTATGAACAGCAGAGAAGCACTGACAACGGTGTTTCCCCTGTTGTACACAGGGTCACTATGAGTCAGATACCGACTCGACCGCACCTAACAACAACAACAACTATATGTGTGTGTGTGTGTGTGTGTGTGTGTACAAAAAATATAAATGAAACTATAGAACTGTAAAACTTACAGAATTGCCTCCTGAAGATGATCACAGAATCAGTTTTAAACGTCCTCAATACTCTTTGTGGCTGTAGTGCTTACACAAAGAGGATAAAAGAGGTTAACTACAATGATCCTATGGCACCCCAGCATCCAGAAGTCATTTTTACTCATCCCCCAAATAATTACTTTGTTGTATGTTAATTGTTTTAAATAATAATCTACATACTTTCTGTAGACCAAGTTCTTGTTGTTGTTAGGTGCCCTTGAGTCAAATCCACCTCATAACAACCATATGTACAATAGAAAGAAGTACTACCGAACATTGTGCCATGAACATGATCTTTCTTATGTTTAGCCCATTGTTGCAGTCACTGTGTCAATCCATCTAGTTGAATGCGTTCCTTTTTTCATTTACCTGACACTCTCTCAGACTTGATATTCTTATCCAGGCATTGGTCCCTCCTGACAATATGTCCAAAGTATACATCTGAGCTACATAACAAGACACTATTAAAAAATAAATTAATAAAAAATAAAAAGTAGATGAAACTATGTTGTATTGATCAAAATATTAAATGTGATGAATCTATTTGCTAAATTCTTTTCATATACCAGACTTTGTAGAGTTTCTAATAAATTTCTCTCTGTAGTGTCAAGGCCATGCTTCAAAACATAAATGAAAATGGTTTTCAATTAACTAGTTGCTGTCTGTTTTGAAGATTATTTCCTACCTCACTGGCATCTTCTGTTGGAGTCTCTCTTTTTTTCCTCAGTGGCAACTTAATGGTTTTGCATATTTGAGGCCTTCCTGCATAGGTAAATGGACTTAAGGGGTAGAGAAACAAAAGAGTTGAAGAAGCCTGCAATTATTCTGCTAGTTTACTAAAGATAGGGAGTTGAATCTTCTGGTCTGGAGTTCTTCCTAGAATGCACTAAGTAGCAGGCTGGTAATGCATAATTACTAAGTCTGATCTTTCAAGTCAACAAAAACGTGGTCTGAGCTCTTATTTTTAGGATGCATGCCCCTGCAGCTGTCTGCATTTCCAAAATGAAGCTTTCTACAAAAGGCAATTAATAGATTTCTTTCTCTCA
>VMDO01016388.1:0-47999 GCA_007922755.1 Pedetes capensis | reverse complement strand
TTTTTTTTTTTTTTTTTTTTTTTTTTTTTTTTTTTTTTTTTTTTTTTTTTTTTTTTTTTTTTTTTTTTTTTTTTTTTTTTTTTTTTTTTTTTTTTTTTTTTTTTTTTTTTTTTTTTTTTTTTTTTTTTTTTTTTTTTTTTTTTTTTTTTTTTTTTTTTTTTTTTTTTTTTTTTTTTTTTTTTTTTTTTTTTGCGGTACTAGGGGTTGAACCCAGGGCCTGGACCACTGAGATGCACCCCCAGCCCATTTTGTAGATTTTATTATTTTCTGAGACAGGGTCTCGCTAAGTTACACTGACTGTCTCTGGTCTTGAACTTGCGATCCTCCTGCCTCCGCCTCCCCAGCCGCTGGGATTACAGGCGTGCGCCACCACGCCCGGCTCAATTCTTTTAATCTTTTATAACAAGCATTTTTTACAAGCATGTTTTAATAAGTATTTTTTATGTTAGATCCTTTATGATCACTACTTGATAAGACACATGTGGAGACTCAAATCCTTTTCCCTTTTGGTAACACAGCTGAGTCCTGGTTCAGTGATCAGAACAGATCTCCAAAGAGTGAAGAACTCTGACCCATGTCTGAATTCCTGACATGTTAATGTTGTTCCCAGGGCTTTTGGTTTGTGCATCTTGGGCCTCAGTATGTAAATTCCTCAGAGCAGTTCTAAGGTCTAGAAATAACTTGGTATATTTCTTGTTGCTTATTGTAGGGATCAGGAAATTCTACAGTGCATGGACCAAATCCCACCTGCTGCCTGTATTCATATGACATGTGAGCTAATAATGTATTTTACATTTTCATATGGTAGAAGAATATCCAAATAAGAACATTAATTCATGAAATATGAGAGTCATATGAAATTCAAATATCAGTACCCATAAATGAAGTTTTATTGAAACTTCAGCCATGGCCATTAATTTATATCACCAAAGCCGAGTTGAGAAATTTCAAAAAGGACCATTTGGCCCACAGAGGCTTTCTTCATATAAAATATATGCAGTCTGGCCGTTTACATAAAAATATTTTTACATACAAAGTTTTCTACTTTTCACTTAAAGAAATGAGGTGTTATTTAATCCCTGTTTAAAGCTAATCTGCAAATACAGAACACAGTGTTAGAAACTTTCTTGCTCTTGAAACACATCCAACATGCTCAGTCTGACCTTCTCTTCTAGAACTTTGGATGTGTGCAGAATATCTGTGCCTGTCCCATGCTAGAGAATAGTATGGGAGACTATGCTCACCCTACTATTTCACTGCTTAAAATCATCTTCTAATATATTATATGATACATTAGGACCATATGGTTCTAGATATGAGCTTCTGACTCTCTCGCATGACATTGCTTCTCTTTGAATGTTATAGCTGCTAATAGAAAGACATGTGGAATCAATGTGGGAATAGTGTGTATTGAAGACTAGGAAGAACCTAAAATTCTGAAGAAGTCTGTGGCCTTTATTTCGATGTAGATTATTTTGGTATACTTCTTTCCCCTTCCTTCCTAACTTCTTTATCCTACTGAAATATTAAACTAGATCTCTATTGGGACTATTATCATCCTTCTGGACAATCTATGATCTCATCTTACAATTAACTTAATTAGTTGCTATTGTTTGATATGCCATCTTAGCTTTTCTGAAATCTATACACTATCTCTGATCACTCATTTTGATTTTCATTTAAGAATATTTGGCAAGCTACTTTAAAAACTTGTTTCTTATTTCTCATGTAATGGAATGTTTTCTTTTATCTAGTTGATTTTTCTTGTGATAAGAGTTGAAGAAGCAGAGGGAGGAATAGTGTTCTTCTGACATTTTAAACTAGAAACTTTGAGCTATTTATATTCTTTAGAATTTTGTGTAGTCAATCTTGCTCTATGCACCTGAATTTAATTTCTGTCCTGACATTAAACTACTAAATGTTTTCAAATATGCAACAAAAAGTGCTGACCTATTTAAACTTTGTAGTTTGACATTCTTATAAATATTCTTCCAATTGGATATACTAGGCTTACATTAATAAGAGTTGACAGCTATGTCCTTTGTAAATACACCTGCTATTTTTATCAGTAGGAAATACTAACATTGATTTCCAAAGAAACCTGAATCCTAATTATTAAATAGTTCTCTCAATTACTCAAAATCAGCTACCAAAAATTGCTTTCCTTTATTCATTAAAAACAAGTTAACTTACTGCAATGTGTGATGTTTCCTGGGCAGACTGGATATACTTCCTCAAATGTTCCTTAGAAATTGCATTAGTGAAGAAAAATTTCAATAAAATTTATGGTAAATTTTCAGTAATACAAGGGTATCAGAATTTTCTTTTCTTCTTTTATGAAAAATTTTATTTCTTTGACAAAATATTTTAAGGATAGCAAGTCAAGGCAAAAGGAATAAAATGCTTGGGAATGCCAATTTTATATAGGGTAACCATTTTAAAAACATAAACATTGAGCTCCTTTAAGAAAACTGCCTCAGTGAGAGTCAAACCCAGTGTACAAAGCTATGAGCTCTGAGATTTAGCAGTGTATTTAGTAGCTAGAATAAATGTAACCTGGAAAGATGTGTTCACTCTTTTTTTATTGGAAATTTTTAATGTACAACTTAATAGGTTTCATTCTGACATGTATTTCATTGTGACATTTCCATATATTCATTTCATTGTACATTGTTCATATAACTTCCCCCTTACCTGCTCATGACCCTCCTCCTTCATCCCTACCCCACCACCAATGATCTCCATTCTACTTGCAAGCCTTTCTGTGGGAATATTTATCTATAAACATGCATCCTGATTTTGATTGAAGTCCAAACTTTATTCTATAGTGATGTATCTTTTTATATTCTCAACAGTATTCCATGAGTAATATAGTCTGTTTGCATTATTGCCATCCTTTGGTATTATTAGTATTATTATTATTTCCCATATTAATAAAGTTGAGCTGTTTACTTTGAGGTTGACCTCTCCTTCCTTTCTCGATCCTCTTTGGCCCTCCTCCCCCTCCCATCTTCCCCCATCATCACTTGCTTTTGCTGGATCCCTCCCTCCTTCTTTCCACTCCTTAAATTGTCCCTTCTATGCCAAGTTTACATGAGCTTTTTATTAGGTTCCAATTTACGTATAGGATTTTTTCCTTTTTTTAAGTTTGATTCAGCTCCCACATATGAATGAGAATATATGGCATTTCTCTTTTTGGACTTCTGTTCATTCACTTAAGATTATTTTAGTAGCAAAACCAGATTGGTACTAGCACAAAAATAGGCCTGAAGACCAGTGGAACAGAATAGAGGTCCCAGAGATACATCAATGCATCTATAGTCACCTGATTTTTGGCAAGGGAGCAAAGCAGGCAAATTGGAGAAAGGATAGCCTTTTCAATAAATGGTGTTGGGAAACTTGGATATCCACTTGCAGAAAAATGAAAACAGACCCACATCTCTCAATATACATGAGAGTTAACTCAAAATGAATAAAAGACCTCAACATAAAACCAGAAACTTTAAAATTACTAGAAGAAAAGATAGGCAATACGCTCTAACATACAGGCATAGGAAAGCATTTCCTTAATAGGATTCCAGTTGCTCAAGAAGTCACAATAAGAATAGATAAATAGGATTACATGAAATTAAAAAGCTTCTGTACAGCAAAGGAAACAATCAACAGAGTCAAGGAAGTCCCCACTGAATAGGAAAAAATCTTTGCATCCTATACATTGGACAGAGGACTAATTTCCAGAATTTATAAAGAACTCAAGAAAGCAATTCCCAAGAAAATAAGTAACTCAGTACACAAGTGGGCAAAGGAACTGAATAGGCTGTTCTCAAATGATGAAACTTGTAAGGCTATGAAACACATGAAAAAAATGCTCAATATCCCTAGCCATTAGGGAAATGCAAATCAAAACAACTCTGAGATTCCACCTCACTCTAGTAAGAATGGCCAAGATCAATAAAATAGATAACAAATGCTGGCAAGGTTGCAGAGAAAAGGGAACCCTCTTACACTGCTAGTGTAGCTGTAAATTGGTTCAACCACTTTGGAAATCAATATGGAGTTACATCAGAAAATTAAAAATAGATCTACCATATGACCCAGCTATAACACTATTGGGAATATACCAAAAGGGAGATAAGTCATCATACCACAGAGACACCTGCATCTCCATGTTCAATGTGGCACTTTTCACACTAGCAAGGATATGGAATCAACCAAAGTGCACATCGACAGAAGAATGGATAAAAAATTATGGTGGATATACACAATGGAATACTACTCAGCAGTTAAAAAAATGAAATAATGTCATTTGCAACAAAATGGATGGAATTGATGTGTTTACTCTTAAGTATGAGGAAAAGTCAACACATTTACATTAGGATGTGAGCCAAGCTTAGAAAGGTTGTTTTAATTTTGTTCAGAATTCTTTACTGTCAATAAATATTATTTTCTAAAAAACTAAAATGTTAATTTTTTAAGCACAGAGTCAAAATTTTTGATTATCTCTTTGTTAATTGCTTGAATCCTCTACTTCAATACAATCTCTGAGTATAAAGGGTAAATTATTAAAAAATGGTACAATACAAATTGGAAAAACCTCTTGTGACTTTACCTATCAAAAATGAAGTTGTTGATTGGACTGTTTCATTCTTTCTTTATACTGCAGGTTGTGATGTTTTCTGAGCAGATTAGATATTTTATTGGTATACTTTAGAAATTATGTTATTGAACCATTTAATGCACAAAAATATTGACCTTAATTGTTTTCCTCCTGTCCCTTATAATGAGAATAATTAGAATGAAATTGAAAAACTGTGCACACTACCAAGATGTAAAAAAAAAAAAAATCCCACAGTTCTACTGATCTCAATTTGAAATCTTGATATATTCTTACAATGAAATTTCTTTCCATGTAGTTTATCTTTTCTTTTGCCCACCATTACAATTTACATTCTTTTAATAGCTACAAAAAACAAATTCTTTAATGTGCTTAGGAACAATTTCCCCAGTTTAAACCTAGAATTCTTAATATTTTTACATAGTCCAGGAAAATATAAAAAACCATAAAAGTCATATACTATGTACTTTCAAATCTAGTCTGTACCCTTTCAATGTTTTAAAGGGTTACAAAATCAGATGCAGTGTGAATCCAATCCACATGTAATTCTAATCCACATATGATCTTTTATTCCTCTAAAACTGTTGAAAAGATATGGATTAGATTCTGGAATATATGGTATATTAATGGGATACCACAGATGTCTGATACATGTATACATTTCCTAATGTTTAAATCAGGATACATATATTTGTTTCCTCAAATATTTGTCAATTACTTAAAAATAATTATCAAAATCCTTTTTTCTAGCTTTTTGAAATGCAAACTATATAATTATTATCTATAGTCACCTTACTGTGCAATAGTACCCCAGAATTTCTTGCTCCCCATCCCACTGTCCTTAGCCTCTGAGAACCATCATTCTCCTCTCAACTTCTATGAGATTATTTTTTAAGTCCAAATATGAATAAGATCATGTGGAACTTGTCTTTCTGTGCCTGACTTATTTCACTTAATATGATGTCTAGTTCTAACCATGTTGTTTCAAATGATGACAGAATTTTATTCTTTTTAAAGGGTGTATTGTATTTCCTGGTACATATGTATCATATTTTCTTTATTCATCTATCAGCTGATGCACACCTGGGTTATTTCCATTTCTTGGCTATGAATAGTGCTGCAATGAACATGGGAATGCAGATGTCCCTTTGACATACATATTTCATTTCCCTTGGATATGTACATGGTAGTGGAACTGGTGCACCGTAGTATAGTTCTATTTTTAATTTTTGACAAATCTCCATTATGCTTTCCACAATGGTTGTAGTAATCTGCATCCCCACCAAGAGTGAGCAATTGTTCCTTTTCTCCACGTCTTCACCACCACTTGTCTTTCTGATAATAGCTCTTGTTTCTGGGGTGAAGGGATAGCTCCTTGTGGCTTTGGTTTGCATTTCCCTGATGATTAGTGATGATGTAGTTCAAAAACTTTTATGTTAACTCTTTTATACATTGAGTTAATGTAAAGATATTCATTTAGTTCATGTCAATAGGATATATTATGTGTGATTATTAAGCAATTAAACAATATAATTGCTAAAATGACCACCCTACATTGCTTATTTGTTCAAGAAGTAACACAATACACATAAATAGTGTGCTATTTCTTGGGCCAAAAAGTTTCATTATCTACATTTTCATTGATTTTCCTACATAACTAACTAATGCATTATTATAAGTATGCATAGATAGTATTTTACATACAGGAGTCAGTTGCTACAGAGAAAACATGAGAGGAGAATAGAGGTGAAGATATTGCGTATATTTCATGGTAATATGTGAAGTACTATTAGTACACTATCAGAGCCCTGTTGTAGGAAGGAATATTGTAATTGTTGTCTTGTTATTTAATGTGTATAACTGAGAGGAAAATAATCTTTGAACAGTTAAGAACAAAATGACAAATGAAAGCATCCAAATTCTAATAAATACTGTAATACAATTCAGCCATAATTAGGTTAATTTGCTTCCCAGAACTTTCTTCCTTACCAGATGTTTTATGGCCTATAAAACTAAGTGTTTAATATGAGGCAATTCTGCCCAAAAGGTGATTTTGATTCTAATTAGTAATCAATAACAAATATTTCTTTTAATTTACTAGCAGATTAGATTATTAGAATATACTTCTTACAGTTTCAGATATAATGAATTACCATTCATCAAACTAAATCTCCTTCTTAGAGTAAATACACAAGTTAGATAAAATATAAAACTCTATTGAGAAGATTCAGAGAAATGCTGAGGCAACCCAGCATTAGAAAGCCAAGATTGCAGAGGGATGAGAATCATGAGTGGAGAGTTGACATTGTGCAAGCCAGTTTTCTCATAGTGGTCACTCCTGATACCTGGCAATGATGGGAAGGCTGAGATTATGGAAAGAGGTCCACAGGTAAGAATCAGAGCACCAGAAATGCTTTGGAAATTTCCAAGTGCTGGAAAGACAAAAATTAGGGGCTACAGTATCTAGGGCTGCCAAGATACTTAGGACTGAAGTGACTATAATGCAGAAAGAAGGAAGATGTGGAAAACTGAACCACATGATTGTGGTTTTCCTCAAAATATATTTGCCAATTGCACAAGGAAATTTGCTATCTGAGTAAGAAAAAAGCTTTTGAAAAGTAGATTTCAGTAGTTTCAGTATATTGAAGAAAAAAAATCTGAGGATTATAATCTTCTGAAGAAGAGAAACCTTAGTAAAGAAAATAGAATCTCAGTTAAAATCCCAGAAGACTGATACACCAATGGAGAGCATGAACCAAGGATAGACAGAGCTTTTATGAAAAATACAATCTGGCCGGGTGCCAATAGCATCCCTGGCTTAATTGAAATGATCTGCCTTCACTCTGTCTAGTCACTAAGATCTTCAACAACTTTTCATGCATATTTCATATTCAGTTAGAATTTACTAGATGTACAAAAAATAAAAATAAGATTAAGAGGAAAAATGGGACAAACAATATAAAAAGTGGCAGAGGTTATCTTTATGAGCCAGTGTAACCTTGATAGTTAAATCTGACAAAATGTCACTTGAAAGGAAAATTATAAGGCAATCACAGTTGCAAAATTCCTGAAAAAATTTCATGTCAAAGTTAATCATCTTAATAATATAGAGTTGATCTAACAATCAAATCATTACTATAATTTCCCACATTAACAAGAATGAAAGAAAAGATAAAGAAAAAGAAGATTTGATTAAATTCACTATCTATTCAAGTTAGAAACTTTTAGCAAGCTTGAATCAATTGAAAAAATATTTGTTTTGATTTTTTAAAATCTTTCAGGAAACATCACAGTTTAATGTGAAATACTGGAAACCTTCCCCATAATAGCAGGGACAAGATAAGAATGCTAGGAACATCATTTTTCTCCCATATTTTAGTAGAAGTTTTAGCCAATGTAGTATGGCAAGGAGAAAGAAGACAGGAAGATTTAAAAGGAAGGAATAAATACAATTATTCATAGATGACATTATCTTCAAGGGGACAACCTCCCCACTGTTACAGAGCAATACACAATCCAAGACAAACATGAAAATCAAAATGGTTGCAATGATTCGTCGGATGGGAAATCTCAGAAAAGAAATGCTAGTTATAAAACTGAAAATGCTAGAACTGAAAAGTATAATAAATGAATAAAAACATTCAGAGTATTGTCTAAGAGCAGGTGGAGATGGTCAGTGTCAGTCAACCTGAAGGCAGAAAAAAATAGTTCTCTAATATGTTGTTGTTGTTGTTGTTAGGTGCCATTGAGTCAAGTCCAACTCATAGCGACCCTCATAGGGTTTTCAATGGCTGACTATTTCGGGATTGCTTTGGGAATGGGTTGCCACATCCTTCTCCCATTTTGAGGTGCTGAGAATCGAACTCAGGACCTCAGAGACTTCAGAGCAGTGCTCTACCAACTGAGCTAAATCCCAGCCCCTCTCTAATATGAGGAGTATGGAAAACATTTAAATGAACACACTTAGAATCCTTGGAAAATAACAAATCCTGTAAAATATGTGACATTTGAGTCTGAAATATAGGAGAATAAAGACTAACCAAATTTTTGATGCAATAATGGATGGAAATTTCTCAGATGAAAAAAATTTACTTACATATCCAGGAAGTTCAAGCTTTAGTTCAATCTCTGAAAATAAATCCATGCAACTTACCACCTTAACAAAATATATCAATTACATGATCATTTCAATCTTTCAAAAAAAAACTATTAAAATTTCATACCATTTTTGAATTTTAAGAAAGCCTCTAAGCAAATTGTTGTTGTTGTTGTTGTTAGGTGCCATCGAGCCAGTATCTGACTCATAGCGACCCTCTGTAGAACAGGGGAAACACTATTGTCAGTGCTTCTCTGCTGTTCATAGGGTTTTCAATGGCAGATTGATTTTTGGGAGGGGGTGGCTAGGTCCTTCTCCCAAGCCTACAGCTTCTGGTGTTCTAGGCGGTCTCCCATCCAGGTACCAACCAGGCCCGACCCTGCTTAGCTTCCAAGATCTGACAGGATCGGATGCCACAGGGCTACAGCTGCAGGCTCTAAGCAAATTATGGAATTAAAATTCCTTCAAACTGATAAACTGAGTCTGAAGAGTATTTGACAGTTAACATCTGGTTAAGAGTGAAATAGTTCTAGCATATCTCTTACATTTGAGCATGGGAAAAAAACATTGATTTTTGCAACTTTCCCTCAAAACGTACTGGAAGTCTTAACCAATGCAGTAAAGGAAGAAAAAATAATAAGTGGCATAAAGCTTAAAAAGAAGAAATATGCCTGTTTCTATTCACAAACAATATAATTGCCTTCAGAGAACATCCTAAAGGAACTACAAAAAATTCCTACTAGGATTAGTAAGTAAACTTAGTAAAAATCACTGAACAAATGACAGTTGCAAAAATCTATCTATCTATATCTATATAGGGGAAAAGAGCGTGGCAATCCACTCCTAAAGGCAATCCCAAAACAGCCATTGAAAACCCTATGAGGGTCACTATGAGTCGGATACCGACTCGATGGCACCTAACAACAACAACATATCTAGATAGATAGATAGATAGATAGATAGATAGATAAATATGCACTAGCAACAGAGAGTTGAGATGACATTATTAAATAAAATTGAAACTTAAAACACAATGATATTTTAGTAGTATCAAAATCTAAAATAACTTTGAATAAATTTAATAAAAATTTGCAGAGCTTTTAATATTCCCAAGAGATCTTACTTGAGACTTAAATGAAGGGAGAAATGTAGTTTGTTCAAGAATTGATTAGAAGATTCAACATTGTTAGGTTGTTCATTCTTCTAAATCAAAATGCAAACAGATGTTTAAGTAAAATTTGCCCAGCTTGCTATGAAATTTATTTGTGAAATGAAAGGATGTAGAGTTAACTAAAGTTTCTTGAAAGAGAGCAGAGTTAAAGGAATTACATTACTTAATTTAAAGACATATAAAACTAAAGTAATCTAAGTGGTATTGGTCAAAAGAAACATAACACTATTAATGAAACAAATTGGAGTCCAGAAATAAACCCATATGTAGGCAATTGAATTTTAATAAAGCACTAATGTAATTTAATGAGGAAAATAGTTTTTTCCATGAGTGATGCTAAACTATCAGTGTAACCATAGAAAAAATCGAACTTGCAGGCTGGGTGCAGTGGTGCTCATCTGTAATCCTCCTAACTAGAGAGATGGAGGCAGGAGGATTGCAAGTTCAAAGCTAGAGGCAGCCTGTGTAACTTAGTGAAACCTTGTCTCAAGATAAAAAATAAAAAAAAAAAGAGCTAGAGTGCAGTTCAGTGGTAGAGCATTTGCAAAGTATGCACAAGGCATACTTTGGTGAACTGGAGGTACACCTCTAGTTACTACACATTTTTTTTAATTAAAATTTTTAAAAAGCAACTTCACCTCTACTTCATGTTGTTGTTAGGTGCTGTCAAGTGGAGCTGGCTCACAGCAACCCTCATAAGGTTTTTAATGGCTGATTGTTTTCAGGATTGTTTCAGGAGTGGGCTGCCACGCCTTTCTCCCTTTATTACAGTTCTGGGGATCAAACCCAGGGCGTCTAAGAATACAAAGAGGCACTCAACCAACTGGGCTAAACCTCAGCCCAGCACCTTTATTTCACATTATACATAAATTTTAATTTAATTTAATTTTGTTTTCGTTTCTTTTATTTCCAATACTGGGGGGTTGAATCCAGACCCTTGCACATGCTAGGCAAGTGCTCTCCCATTCAGCTGCACCCTTAGACTACATTTTCTTTTTTGGGGGGTCTCGCTAAATTACGCTTGCAGACTGCCTCTCACCTTAAACCTTCAATTCCTCTGCATCAAAATCCCAAGGGATTACAGGTGTGCACCATGACATCTAGGGATATATATTAATTTTAAATAAATCGTTAATGGATAGATTATTATATTCATTACACCAAAATAAAAGATAAACCTTTTAGAATTCTAGAAGAAAACATTAGAAAATCTTGTACATTGGAGTTAGCAAAGAGGTTTTTTAGATAAGAAAAAATAAAGCAGTAAGCAAAAAAAAAAAATTGTAAATTTGATTTCCTCAAAATTAGAAGTCTCTGTTTCTTTGAAAGTTACAAAAAACCAAAAGTCAATCCACAAACTGGTAGTATAGATTCATTCTATGTGTGCATGTGTCTGAAAAGGTCTTATGTGGAAAGTATATGAAGAATTCTTAAAATTCAATGACATAAAGGCAAACAATCCACTAAATAGCATGTCAAAGATTTAAAGGGTTATCAAACAGAAAAAGACTTTCAAATTACCAACAAAATATTTACATTCACATTTAAAAATATACAGTATCATTAATCATGGGAAATATAAATTAAAACCACAGTGGATACCAATTTCCATTACTGGAATGGTTAACATTCACAGACTGCCAGTATCAAATGTTGGCAAGTATGTGGAATTGGTGGGACTCACATTGTTTGTATACTCTCTTGTATAACCACTTTGGAAAAAGAGATAGCATCTACTTATAAAATTAAATATACATTTGTAATACAACATACCTAATGAGTAGGTCCACACAATGGCTTGTATGTGAATGGTCATAGTAGCATTGTTCTTTTTTTTTTTTTTTTTTTTTTTTTTTTTTTTGTGGTACTGGGGGTTGAACCCAGGGCCTTACGCTTGCATGCTCTGCTAGTGCTGGACCACTGAGCTGCACCCCCAGCCCATTTTTTTACTTTTTGAGACAGGGTCTCGCTAAATTACAAAGTGCCTCTGGTCTCGAACTTGCAATCCTCCTGCCTCCGCCTTCCAAGCAGCTGGGATTACAGGCATGCACCACCGCACCCGGCTTAGTAGCATTGTTCTTAACACATATTTGAAACAACTTTGATGCTCACCAGCAGATGAACAGATTAACAACTTGTGGTATCGGCTTAGTTTGGATTTTAAGTGTCTCCTAAAGGTCCACTTGGTAAAGGTTTGTTCCCCAGTTTGGCGCTATTGGAAAGTAGTGGAAACCATACCTCTGTCATTAGCAAAGTACCTCTGAGTAGAACTGTGAGACTCTGGTCCCTTCTTTTCCCTCTCTTTTGCTCCCTGGCTATGAGGTAAGTGGTTCTGCTCTACCACACGATTCATGCCTTGTCAGAGGCTCAAAGTAACAGATCCCATCAATCATGGACTGAAATGTCTGAAATTGTGAGCCAAAATCACCCTTTTCTCTTTATAAGCTAATCTTGGGTATTTGTTATAGTAATGGAAAGCTGACTAATTCACAGTATTTCTATCTATATAATGGAATACTGTTGTTGTTGTTGTTGTTGTTAGGTGCCGTCAAGTGGAGTCCGACTCATAGCAACCCTATGTACAGCAGATCAAAACACTTGCCGATTCTGTGCCAGGCAAACAATCTTATTGATGTTTAAGCCCATTGCTGCAGACACTGTGTCAATCCATCTGGTGGAGGGTTTTCCTCTTTTCCGTTGACCTGCCGCTCTCCCAAACATGATGTCTTTCTCCAGGGATTGATCTCTCCTTACTACATGTCCGAAATATGTAAGACGCAGTCTGGCCATTCTTGCTTCCAAGGAGCACTCTGCTTGCACTTCTTCTAGGAGAGATTTGTTGGTTCTTCTGGCAGTCCATGGTATATTCAATAGACGTCTCCAGCACCACAATTCAAAAGCATCAATTCTTTTTTTGTCTCCCTTATTCAATGTCCAGCTTTCACAACCATATGATGCCACTGAAAATACCATGGCATGAATCAGACGCACCTTCGTCTTCAATGTGACTATTCAGCCTTAAAAATAAATAAATCACTGATATACATAAGAATAGAGATTAACCAAATCCCATTATTTTCAATAAAGGAAGTAGACATAAGAGTACATACTCTATCATTACATTTATATGTAGCCTAACACCAAACAACTCTATTTTATACTGATAGGGGCACAAGGGAAGTTTCTAGGAATTACAGAACTCATCTCTATTTTGATTGATACAGTAATTATACAGATGTATAAATTTGTTATCCAATTTATCATTTTAAATGGATGTAATTTATTGCATCTAAATTATATCTCATTAAAACTGATTGAAAACTAAATGAAAAAAATCACAATAATTCTGCAGACATACAACATATTGACTAATTTTTTTTATAGTAATAGTATCAAGTGTCAGTGAGCATGTAGATCAGTTTGAACTGTTTTACACTTCTGGTGAATAAATTGGTAAAATCACTCTGGAAAAGAACTTGAAATTACCTACTGAGCCAACCTTTGCTTACCATAAGACACAGTGATTCCACTTCCAAGTAAACAACCAAAATAAATGGACAAGAATAGTATTAGCATGACTATTTGTAGAACAGTGAATTGTGTAAACAACAGTGAATTGTATAAATAACCGTGGGTTATGTAAACAACAGCAGATTGGGTAAGCAATCCACATATTCACATATAATAGAATAGATAAGTAAATTACATTGGAATATAACACAACTTTGAAAATACACCTATGCTACTCATATAGTACATGAATCTCAAAAAAAAAAAAAAAAAAAAGTGCTGAATGAGAGAAGCCAAACATAAAAGTGAGTATACCATCTGATTCCATTATGCAACTATGTGGTATTAGAAGTCAGGATAATGACTTACTGGTGGGGAAGGTAACTGCTAGCCGTACAGAAGGATTGGATTTGTGTAAATAATTCAAGTTCTGGGTCTTAGTCATCTATTATTTTCACTTTGTAAAAATTATTCAAGCTTTATTATTATATTTATGTACTTAACAATGCTATACTTCAATTTTAAAAAAAGCTAATTTAAACTGGATAAAAACTAAAATATCCAGTCAATCATCTTGTTGTTGTTGTTAGGTGCCTTCGAGTTGGTATCCGACTCATAGCGACCCTCTGTACAACAGGGGAAACACTATTGTCAGTGCTTCTCTGCTGTTCACAAGGTTTTCAATGGCAGATTGATTTTTTTTTTTTTTTGGGAGGGGGTTGCCAGGTCCTTCTCCCAAGCCTACAGCTTCTGGTGTTCCCAGGCGGTCTCCCATCCAGGTACTAACCAGGCCCGACCCTGCTTAGCTTCCGAGATCTGACGGGATCGGATGCCACATGGCTACAGCTGCAGGCGTCAATCATCTAGCTGTTGCTTATATGATTTTGTAAATTTTGTAATGTCTAGAAGAGAGCTCTGAGCCCTGGGACTCTTAACATGTCATAGTTTTTATGGAATACCCTCTTTGAACCCAGAGCTTCCCTGGTTTCTGGGGAAGGAAATTTAAGACAAAACAAAATGAGACAAAAAAAGAAAAAGAAAAAAAAACCTACTCAAAACTTTACGCCAAAAGTAGTAACAACTTCATTGAAAGAGCAGGACATGAGGATGATTGACAATGATGAATTGTGTCCACAAAAGCAATGGAAACCATTAATATATTTGTACAGGACTATATGTACCTCCAAAGGAGAAAATAATGATAACCATCATTTCAACTTTACATTTTACAAAATGACATCAAAGTACTTGGTAGTTGCTATGATTTGAATCCTCACCCCCTCCTAAACTCATGTTGAAATTCAGTTGCCACTGTGGCAGCATTAAGAGGTGGAGCATTTAAGAAGTGCTTGGTTCATGAGGGTTCTGCCTTCATGATATCATCATGGGAGGGCTTAGTTATCACAAGAGTGGCTTCCTCCACCTCTTGCTCTCGTTTTGATCGCACCTTAACATTGCACTTCACAGCTTCTAGAACATGAGCCAATTTTTGTTCATTATAAATTACCCAGGCTCGAGTATTCTTCATACCAGCACAAGAAAGACCAAGACAATAATATTATCCTTCATGACAAGTTAGAGGCAAGCCAAATAAAGGCTTCAAGACTTATGACTGTTAAGGCACTGAGTTATTTTATACACATACTGTCATGGTTTAAGTATAAAGTGTCCCCCAAAGGTCATGTACTTTAATGTTTGGTCCTCAGCTGGTGGTGCCATTTGTGGAGGTCATGGAACTTTGGAGGTGGATCTTAGATATGCAGAAATGATGTCACTGCAGGTGGACCTTTGGAGGTTTTACTTGTGGCCCAGCTCACTCTCTGCATTCTGATCATGAAGATTTAAGGTTGTCTGTCATGGACCCTGCTGCCTGCCACTGCCATTCTTGCTAAGCCAGGATTCCTCTAACCAGGAGTCCTTAGTAAATTTCTCTTGTGTCTAAGTGTTTGGGCATTGGTTTTTCTGCTACAGCAACAATGGCTAATATACATCCATACATGCACAAATGTAAATAACACATAGGATCCTTAGGGTCAAAAAAGAAAATAGTATCAGGATTTTTTAAAGATAAAGTAATATCACCACTTTATTCCCTTCACTGGTTGTTACAAGGATTTTCTGAAATAATTTGAGAGAAGATCTTGTAACAACTCCCACTACATGCTAATTATTACAGTAAATCTTGGCCTTCACAGTAGCCAAAATCCATCATAACTCAAATGTTAACTTTGACATAAATATTATTTTAATAAAGCTTTATGATACTGGTAATTAACCATATGTGTAGCTTAGTGGATACAGATCTACTTTAAGGAATTGATAATAATGAAAAATCAGATGTTGCTGTTTGTTTATTAAGCTGATAGTTGCAGAAACACTCCTTGAAACACTCAAAAGACCAACTTCAAAGGTTTATAGATTTAATTTATACCCACCAAAACCTCCAAAGGGATCTGATGCAGCTACAAACTTCAGTAAGTTATAAATTTGGAAAATCTCCACCCTGCATTTTTCAGAATATATTCTGCATAATATTAGATCCATGGGAGGTTAAAATGTGTAACAATGGAGAAAAAAGTTGTGTGCATAAGTAAATTGAAAACTATTCAGTAAGCTTAATTAGCTATGCTTATTTCTTTACCAGAAGTCTTCATGAAAAAATGTACATTGTAGATCCACAATGGGCCCAGGCCTGTTATGGTTCTTGTATACATTTGACCAGTGAGGTACACTTTTTTCATGGATCTTCACTTAGGAATAATGTTCTACTGTGTGTGTTTTGGGAAATGGGACTTTAAGCCATGGTACGAAAGATTGTCATTGAGGACTTTTCTCATCCTGTTTAAGAATGTTCAGTGAGCTCCTTTTAATTTTAACTGCAGCTACTTCAGTGTCTCTTCTGAGGTCTAGTCAGGGCTTCAACAAACAGGCAAAACAACAGCTGGATCATCGCAGCTGTTCTTGTGGGGTCTTCAATTTTGTAATGTGGCAGAGGAGAGAAGAAATACAATGTCTGGAATCTTCCACCTTTGTTGTACAAGGGTTTTCACTCACTGCCACTACCACCAAACAACTCTAGTCAAGATCTCCATACACAGAACAAAAGTGACACCTTCTATCATCAGTCTTCGATTGACTTGCACTTTTTATTCTCAGCATTACTGTCTTTACCTCGAGGCTTTGGGGCTATATGATTTAATGAGTGTCATTGAACAAGCATATCTGAAAGAGAATACAGTCTGTAAATGGTAGCAAAATTGATAGCAAATAGCATTAAAACAATTACCTGGGATGTGAAAGTACAAGTGTTAAGGCAGTATGAGGTCAGTGGAAGTCATATTTCAAAGTCTTTGGGGCTCACTATTGCTCTGTGGTAGTATTTGATAAAGTATAATACAAGCCTAAGGACCTTTAAATGCTGTTATAGATTCACCATAGAAGGATTGTGAAATTAGAATTAATGTGCTCTAAATTATGAAGTATGACAAAATTTTGTTTTATAATAAAAGTTCAAGGCAGTCCATAGAAAGGGATGCTCAAAATATAGACATGTTGTATAGTTCCTTATAGCCATTGAATAATTGTAAGGAAATATGCATTGAATAATTGTAAAGAAAGTATGACATTCTTTCTGGATGAATGGCTGCACCTTAATGAATCTGATTACATTAACTACACACATAAATGATCACATGTACAGGCAGAAATATTGGTTTTGACATATGAAGAGAATCCTGAAATTAGATTCTTTCTTTTTCTAAGAAAGATTTTTAAGTCATTAAATCTAAAATAAAACAAAAAAACCTGATAACATTTTTAATGTGATGGATTGCAATTTACAAGCATAAAAAATCATTATCAAAGCAAGGGATAGAAATTATAACTCCTCAGGGATTATTTTCTAAAGTTGTTGACAAATATTTTCAATGCTGATTTCTATTCAGAAAAAAGTTCTATTTCTTCAAGTTATCACAGTTTCAAAATGCTGTGTCACTTATATGTCTGCTTGTCAGCTTTAGTTACAAATAACAGAGAACTAAGACACCATATATAAATATTACCAAAAGGTCAACAGAAAAGTAAACATGCTCCAAAATATGAGAAGACATACTAAGTTGCGAGTTGGGGAGAGTGAGACGACTGAGGGAAAAAAGGAAACAGACCACACAGTGAGAAATTGGGTGTTTGTATATATATGGGTGAGATGGAAGGTGGTAAATAAATGGTTGTAAAACTGTACGTGTGTGAATAAGAAAATAACCTGTAGGTCAGGCACAGTGGCACGCGGCTGTGATCCCAGCGACTCTGGAGGCAGGAGGATCGCAAGTTCCGGACCAGAGGCAGTCTGCATAATTTAGCAAGACCCTGTCTCAAAAAGTTAAAAAGTGGACTGGGGATACCGCTCAGTGATACAGCACTTACAAAGCATGCAAGAGCGAGACCCTGGGTTCAACCCCCAGTACTACAAAAAAGGAAGAAGAAGATAACTTGTAATAGCATCATTTTTCTCTGAGCACTATCACTCAGGAATAAACCAGGATCTAAATATGAAATTATAAAATCTACGACAATATAGGAGTAAACATTTATAATCTGGAAGTAAAAAATTATATTCTATCAACAATACAAAAGCTAGAGTCAAAGAAAAAGTACATTTCACTTCATAAATATTCTTAAACAGCTTTTGTGTGGCAAAAGAAATAAGCAAATAACAGGCAGATGAAAATATGTGCAATATATGTCACAGACAAAAAAGACATCTTTTAACACACAAAGAGCTCCTAGAAATTGTGAAGGGGAAAGCCAATAAACCAGTAGAAAAATGGTCATATGTGAGGAACAGTCAATTCATGGAGAAAAAATAAAAATAACTATTAAACATGCAAAAATTTTTCAACATAAAGCATAAGAACAAAAGTAATTTAGAGATGTGTCTGAATATTATTTCTCATATATCAGATTAGCAGATATCCGACAATTTGACTATGTGCTCAGCTGGCAATATATGAAGTGACGCATACGCCCATGAATTTCTGGTCAAAATGCAAAACATTACAATCTTTTCTTGAATTTGCCAATATCAAGAAAAATTGCATATATTTTTATTCTTCAATCCAGAATCCTGCTTATATATCTCAAAAACTTATTAGGAGAAATACCAAGGAAGAAGGTTATTAATTGCAGTATTATTTGCAATAGTGAAAGATTGAAAATAATCCCAGTGTCTTTTAAGGATATGCCCTTTTAATGGAATACTAAGAGCCATAAAAACAAAAAAGGAAGGTCTTTATAAGTAAACAAGGATGTGCCCTTGAGATGCAATACTGTAAACCAGGATAAACTAATAGGCTCTGATCATGGAATACTACAGACCCATAAAACAAATAAGGAAGCTCTCTGTATAATTATTATCCTAAATGTGTTGTTAAGAATAAGAGACAGAAATAAAACAATGTAAATATACAGATGTGCCTAAGCTATTATTCTATCAACATATTCCACAAATCTGATAAGCAGATATTATTGTCCATCTAAGAAAATGTTGCTGGGATTTAGTTCAGTTGGTAGAGCACTGCACTGCAATCTCTGAGGTCCCAAGTTCAATTCCCAGCACCGGAAAAATGGGAGAAGGACCTGGCAATCCACTCCCAAGCCAATCCTGAAACAATCAGTCATTGAAAACTCTATGAGGGTTGCTATGAGCCGGATACCAACTCGATGGCACCTAACAAGAAGAAGAAGAAGAAGATGTTATAAAGAATAAGTACCGCCGTTGAAATATTCTTGTCTGACATGGACCTGAATTCAATCAAGACTAATATCCAATGCATCTGAAAAGTTGGGAATAGAGAACTATATTTCCAAAACTATTGGCCTACTTTCTTCAATAAGTTCACATAAGAATGGTAAGAAGAGAAAGTAATGAGATTACAGACTCAAGAATCATAACAACATTGTTTGGATCTAAATTAAAACAAAAGGGTTTTTAGACATTTTGAAATAATATATGAAATTTCAATATAAAATATTTCTTAATTGCATGGAAAAATGTAATATAAACTATTATTGTATAAGAAAATATTCCTAAATTTAGAAATTCATGCTAAGAATGAAAGGGTGACATAATGACAGAGATTTGATTTAAAATACTTCAGTCAAATATAAGAAGTGCAGCTGGGTATGGTGTCTCATACCTGTAAGCCCAGTGACTCAGGGGGCAGAGGCAGGAGGATTGTGAATTCGAGGCCAGAGTCAACCTGTGCAATTTAGTGAGAACCTGTCTCAAAATAAAAGTAAAAAAGGGGTGAGGAATAGAGCATACTAGTAGAATGCTTGACTGGCATGCCTGAGTCCCTGAGTTCAACTCCCTGGTATTCTGCGCCCCCCCCCAAAAGTGCTCATCAAATGAAATGGAGCAAAACCAGACGAAAACACTACTCAGCATTAAGAGGGCAAATATAAAGAAAAAGAATCTTGCAAAGTTCCATTAATCTTTGATCACACAGATTTCATAAGCAAAGATATTTTAATGCCAACTCTTAAGTGATTTTTCTGCCCACTGATAGCATTCAGGGGATGCAGAGCTCGGGAATTTTCCTTGGGATGCTTCTTTTGCTTCATTGATATCTCTTCAGTAGAAATCTTGAGTTCATGTGTCTGAATGTTCACTATCACAGTGACTGCACATTCAGAGTGTTGGCATTTGGAACTACTGAAATAGAGTTCCATTTTCCACCCTGCTTATCACTCCTCTGATTGAGATGTTTTCATTTGAAAGAGCTGTTTCATGTGCAGAGAAACTATAAGAAGGAGAATTAAGAGAAAGTGGATAGAGGAAATCTGTCAAATAATACACACCAAAAGTCTAATTAACTTAAAAGCAAGTTAGTAACTCTATGAAATCTTGGCCTTCTTTTTTCCATTCTTTTTACTGTGAAAATGAGATAATGAGCTGTATGTGGGGAACAGTACCAAAAGAGAGTAGAGACCTGGGTAATTTTATTAATTGTTATAAATTGCCATATCCTTTCAGTAACTTAGCAAGAAGCTAGTTTAGCCATTTTAGTTTAAGAGAAAAAATGATAACAATCATTGATCTGTAAGTCCCCTTCTTACAAGGACATTTTCTCACACAAGAAACTCCATTGTTAGGCAATTATTTAGGTATCCTGTGAACTGCAACCCCCACCCTACCCACATTCCTCTACATGTATATTTTCTGTGTCTTTTACAAGATTAGACCAGTCTATTTGTACCTACTGAAGTAATCCTTTATTTAGTATAAAACCTCAAGAAAATGTGGATGCTTTGCTGCCTCTTTCTACATATTTCCTAAAAAATATGATTTTACCATACACCACATGACCCTAGTAGTGTGTGTCCATGCCCTGTTTTCCTCACAAAAAAATTCAGATTATTTACATATCATTTTAATCTCTAAGGTGAATTTTGATGTATTTATTTTTTAAATGATGAAATCAGCATAAAAATTGACATCCATTCATGGGAAAATGACTACCAACAAACTAGATATAGAAAGGAATTCTCTCAACTCAATAAAAGACATCTACCTAGAGCTAAAGTCCACAGCCATGCCACCCTGGTGTCCAATCCATCTGATTTGGGAAGCTATGTAGGGTGGGATCTGGTTAGTCCTTGGATGGGAGACCACCTAGAATATCAGGTGCTGTAGGTTTGGAAGAAAGACCTGGCAGCCAACTCCCAAAACAATCAGCTATTGAAAACCCTACAAATAGCAGAGAAGCACTGATAATAGTGCCAGGCATAAAACAGTGTTGGGGAGTGTTTTAGTCTATTGTACATAGGGTCACTATGAGTGGGACCAACTTGACAGCACCTAAAAACAGCATAGAGCTAACATCATACTTGATGGTAAGAGACTGCTGATTTTTCTATTAAAATGGAAATGAGATAAGGATGGCTTCTCTTATTCGTTTCCCCTTTATTAGTAAATGACAGTGGGGTACAGAGTAATCTAGCATTGGCTTTTTCCATTATGTATCCTTTACATCACTTCTGGCAACACTTTCATCAACCCATAAAGTTTATGGAGCCTTATGGTTAATATATAGTAAAAATTAAAAGCTTATTTGGGTTGTTGTTGTTGTTAGGTGCCGTCGAGTTGGTATCCGACTCAAAGCGACCCTCTGTGCAACAGGGGAAACACTATTGTCAGTGCTTCTCTGCTGTTCATAGGGTTTTCAATGGCAGATTGATTTTTTTTTTTGGGAGGGGGTTGCCAGGTCCTTCTCCCAAGCCTACAGCTTCTGGTGTTTCCAGGCGGTTTCCCATCCAGGTACTAACCAGGCCCAACCCTGCTTAGCTTCCGAGATCTGATGGGATCGGATGCCACAGGGCTACAGCTGCAGGCTTTATTTGGGTTAGGTTCCCCTATTTTTCCAATATACTCATGAAATTGTGCTGTTTACACTGGGATTGTCCTCTCTTCATTCATCCCTCCACATGGACCCTCCTCCTCATCCCATTTTCTCCAATGTTTGCTTTCCTCTGTTAGTTCCCTCACTCCTTACTACTCCTTATACTTACTACTCCTCCTTGCTAAGTTTAATCATGTATTTTTTATATATCAACTTATGTATAGGATTTTTTTCTTGCTTTAAGTATGATTCAGCTCCCACATATGAGTGAGAAAATATGATATTTCTCTTTCTGGGCTTGTGTTCATTTGCTTAACATGATGTTCTCCAATTCCATCCATTTTGCTGTAAATGACATTATTTCCTTTTTTTCATTGCTGAGTAGTATTCCATTATGTATATGTACCACAGTTTTTTTTAATCCATTCTATTGATGGCCACCTTGGTTGGTTCTATATCTTTGTTATTGTGAAAAGTGCTGCATTGAATATGGATATGCAGGTGTCTCTGTGGTATGATAACTCATCTCCCTTTGGGTATATTCCTAGTAGTGATATAGCTGGGCTATGTGGCAGTTCTATTTTTAGTTTTCTCAGGTATCTCCATAGTGATTTCCAAAGTGGTTGAACCAAGTTACAGTCCCACCAAGAGTGTGAGAGGGTTCCTTTTTCTCCACAACCTCACCAGCAATTATTGTTATTTGTTTTGTTGATCATGGCCATTCTTACTGGAGTAAGGCAGCATCTAAGAGTTCCTTTGATTTGTGTTTCCCTAGCTAGGGATATTGACCATTTCTTCATGTGCTTCCTTGCCTTATGAACTTTCTCATTTGAGAACTGTCTGTTCAGTTCCTTTGCCCACTTGTGTATTGGATTATTTGCTGTCTTTGGAATTGCTTTCTTGATTTCTTTGCAAATTCTAGAAATTAGTCCTCTGTCAGATGTGTAGGATGCAAAGATTTTCTCCTATTCAGTGGGCTCTTCCTTAACTCTGTTGCTTGTTTCCTTTGCTGTACAGAAGCTTTTTAATTTCATGTAATCCCATTTATCTGTTCTTGTAGCAATTTCCTGAGCAATTGGAGTCTTATTAAGGAAATGCTTTCCTATGCGTACATGTTGGAGCCTGTTGCCTATCTTTTCTACTCATAATTTTAAGGTTTCTGGTTTTATGTTGAAGTCTTTTATCCATTTCTAGCTAACTCTCCATGCAGATTGAGAAGTGCAGGTCTATTTTCATTTTTCTGCAGGTGGAAATCCAAGGTTTCCAGCACCATTTGTTGAAGAGGCTATCTTTTCTCCAACTGGCCTTAGTTCCTTTATCAAAGATCAGGTGACTATAGGTGCATTGATGTGTTTTTGGTCCTCAATTCTGTTCCATTGGGTTTCAGGCCTATTTTTGTTCTAATACCAAGCTATTTTTCTTTCATTCTTTCTAGCCCACAATTTACTGAAGGTGATTGCCAGTGCTACAAAGCAACAGAAGGAAATAGAATTCATACATATTAGAAAGAAAAAAATGAAACTCTTTATTTGTAGATAATAGGATTCTCTATCTATGAAATCCTAAGGAAACTATTTTAAAAAGCTATTAAAACAAGAGAGTTTAGCAATGTCTTGGTATACAAGTTTAATATTTAAAACTCAGTTTTATTCCTCTCTGTACCACTATAGTGTAAAGAACAATGGTCCTTTGGAAATGTCCATGTCCCATTTCTTGGAGCCTGAGAATATGTTACCTTAAATTACAAAGTGATTCTGGACTACCTGCGTTGTTGGTAGGTGCCATCAAGTTGGGTCTGACTCATAATGACCCTAAGTACAACTGAACGAAACACTTCCTGATACTGTGCCATGCCCAGCACTATCATCAGTGCTTCTCTGCTATTCATAGGGTTTTCAATGGCAGATTGATTAGGGAGTGGATTGCCAGGTCCTTCTCCCTAGCCTGGAGCACCTGGTATTCCCAGGCAGTCTCCCATTCACTGAGTAACTGGGCCAACCCTACTTAGCTTCTGAGATTGGGCAGGATCAGATGCTGGGATGCTATGGCTGCAGATGAATTACCTGGATGGGCCCACTCTAATCCCATGAGCCTTAAACTGGAACACCATCCCCTATTATGCTCTAAGAGATGTGAAAATGGAAGAAAAATCAAGAGATTAACAGTTCTATCTTTTTAAGGAAAGAAGAGGGCTACAAAGAAGGAATGCAGATAGCCTCTACATACTGAAAAAGGCAAGGATGTAGATTCTACCCGGAGCCTCCAGAAAGGAATGAATCCCTGCTTTTAGCATAAGCTGGACTTCTGACCTATAGAATTGTGATACAATGAAGATTAACAAAGCTTCTAATGTTGTGGTAACTGCTTATATCAGTAAGAGAAATCAGCTATTGAAAACCTTTTGGGGGATTTTCTTCTTAAAAAGAAGAATAAAACTCGATGACTCACTCAACTCAACTACAAACCTTACTATGAAGCTACAGTAAGATCCTCTGGCATGATTATAAAATCATACATATAGATCAGTGGAGAAAAAACAGAGAATCTAGGAATGGTCCAACAAATTTACAGTGAACTGATTTCCAACAAAATTGCCAAAGTAATCCAATGAGGGAGAGTACAGTGACCTTTTCATCAAGTGGTGCTAGAACTAATATATATTGCTACCTGTTGGGGATTTTTAAAATAATATTTACCAGCTAGGGTCCCACATGACAGCTTGAGGGGCTGACCCCTAGTTGACCCCAGGGCTCATCTCACTCACTCAAAACAGTCCCTCCCATCGAGTGAGCAAAGATGGCCCCTGGCCAGCTTGACCAGCCTCAACCACCATAATTTTGATTGGCTCCTCTCTCCACCTTGCAGGTAATAACTGTCTTCACTTGGCAGTTATGTCTGTTTGCCCACTGTACCTGCCAGCTGCGTGCCCTGATTGGCTGAACCCCACCATGTGACCCTTCCAGGACCCTATAAAAGCAGGGCTCCTGGACCCCTATCCATCCCTGTAGCACCACTGATCCTGACCTCTCTGACCATCTCCTGAACCTCATCACCTGGACCAGCGCTCCCTACTCCAACAAGACCATCTAGCAAGCCGGCGAGATCAAGGCCAGGGGCCCCGAAGAGCTGAAGGCATCTAGCAAACCACGAAGAGCCTCCCAACTCCTCCCATCCGTGGGAAGGAGGGGGGTAAAGAAGGTGAGCCGCGAGAGTCAAGACCATCGGACCTCAACTGAACACCAGCGGCTGTGGCTGTGCCTTTCAGGCTGAGCTGTACTAGCACTTAGCCTGCAGCATTCCATGCTGCAGGCATAGAGCCAGCATTTAAAGGGATAGAGCCTTGCTCTATAGGGGCTGCTTGCTCCTTGCTCTCCATAAGGGGAGCACCCCAGTAAACCTTCCCTGTTCTTCTCCAGCCATCTGAAGGTCTCCCGAGGTCCTTCTTTCCCGACACCGGCCACGTGTTTATGTTGAGGGTCTGGCCCTAACTTTAGCCGGGCTAGAGCTAAACCCCGACATAATAGTGGCCCCCAACATGGCGCTCGAACCCACGACCCTGAGATTAAGAGTCTCATGCTCTACCGACTGAGCTAGCCGGGCTAGAGCTAAACCCCAACAGCTACCCAAAGACAAACAATATTTTATACAATGTATGCAAACAACTCCAAATGGATTATATTTTTAAATGTATGAGTGAAAAATATAAAGTCTCTAGAACAAGGGCCATAGACTAGTAGGACTGTTAGGAACCTAGCCATAGAGCTGGAGGTGGGCAGTGGGTGAGCTGTATTTGCAGCCACAAGCTCCACCTTCAGACAATGGAAAAATTATTGGTCCATGAAACTGATACTTGAGACCAAAAATGTTTAGAACTGCTGCTCTAGAAGATAATGTAGAAAAATAATTGTGTAGTTTGTATTAGAGAATATGGCTTAGGACTAAAAACTCAGAAATAGTAAAAGATAAGGGTGATCAATGAAATGTCTTCAAAATCAAAATTTCATGCTCTTCAAAAGGTATCATTAAGCAAATTAACATACAAACCTCAGACAGTTTTAAAACATACGTATGATTAAAGATTTTTATCCAGAATGCACAATGAATTTATACAGCTTTTTAGAAGGCAAAAGACAATCCATTATCCATTTTGGGTTGACCTGTGTTCCCCCTAAAGATGTGTTGAAGTACTAACCTCAGTACACCTAGAATGTAACCTTATTTTGGATTAGCCTCATTTGCTGCAGATGTAAGAATTGAGATGAAGTCATACGGGACTAAGGTAGGCTTTTATTCCAATATGACTAGTGTGCGTTTAAGAAGAGGAAGTGACACAGACACATAAGGGGACATTGTCATGTGATGACAGAAGCAGAGAATGAAGTGCTGCAATGCAAGCTAAGGAATGACAAGGAATAAGGAAAGAGTCATCTATTCAGATTTCAGGAGTGTATCTCTTCCAACACCTTAATGTAGGACTTCATAATAAATTTCTATTATTTTAAGGCACTCACTTTGTAGTACTCTGTTAAAGCAGCCTTAGGAAACTAATACACAACCCAATGATAATGAAAGGGTTACATTCAAAGAAATATGGGGATAGAAAGTAAGAACATGAAAAGATAGTCAAAACTGTGATGAAGAAAATGTAACTTAAAGCCACAGTGAAAAACCACTAGGCATTTACTAGAATAACAAAAAATGAGGAGTGTTATCAAAGTTAGAGTACTAATAAAATTATATTTGGGAGGGTACTGGGTGGTTGAACCCAAGGCTTTGCATATACTTCACAAATGCTCTAACACTGACCTACATCCCCAGACCATTTTTTATTTTTATCTTGAAATAGAGTCTCCTTAAGTTATACAGGCTTCCTCTGGCCTCAAATGTGCCATCCTCATGCCTCCGCCTCCAGAGTTGCTGGGATTACAGGCATGAGCCACCATGCCCAGCTGCTACCAAAATTCTCAAACATTGCTGATTAGAATGTCAAATTTTATATCCAACTTGGAGAAGCAGTGAGACAGTGTCCTATAAAAGGCTAAATATACCTATACTGTATAACCCAAAAACATTTATCTTTTATATTTATCTAGAAGAACCAAATATATATCTATGTCTACACAAAATCTTCTCAAGTACAGCTTTATTCATAACAGCACCAAGCTGAAAATAACTGGAACAACTGAAAAACAAACTGAAAGCAAATTCTCCATCAAGTACTGTCTGAACGTATGGTATGTAACTCATCAGTACTATAGGACAATGCTCGACAACAAAAATGAATGAACTACAGGTTCAAACAACATGGATGATTATTAAATATATTCTGTTAAGTAAAAGACCTAAACACACAGTCAGTATGTTGTTGATTTCTTTTATGATTTCCATAAAAGGCAAAACTATGGTAGCAGAAAATAGATTAGTATTGGCCTGTGGATAAGAAATAATGGTAAAGGGACATGAGGAAAAAAGTTTTAGAGGAACAAAAATGACCAATATGATTATGGTGTGCCAGACAGAACTCTATATATTTGCCAAAGAACATAAAAATGTAAGATGTTAAATTTTAGTGTCTGCAAGTTACACTTCAGTGAGAATTATAAAAAATAGTATAGTCCCATTTTTATTTTATTTACCTACCTAACAGTTTGGCTGGGATTTAGCTCAGTTGGTAGAATGCCGCTGTGCAGTCTCTGAGGTCCAAGTTCAATTCCCAGCACCACAATAATGGGAGAAGGTTGTGGTAATCCATTCCAGAGGCAATCCCAAAACAATCAGCCATTGAAAACTCTATGAGGGTCGCTATGAGTCAGACATGACTCCATGGCGCCTAACAACAACAACAACCTAACAGTTCAGGTTTGTATGCATAGGGAAATGTCTGAATAAAGTTAACTCAGGGTTAACCATTTCTGGGTAGCATAACTTGAGGATTTAAAAAAAAAATATATATATATATATATATACATATATACACATATATATACACACATATATATACACATATGTGTATATATGTCTGTGTATATATAGTTTTAAAATTATATAGTTTTAAAATTATTATGGTTTTAAAATTATAGTTTTAAAATTATATAGTTTTAAAATTATTATAGTTTTAAAATTATATAGTTTTAAAATTATATAGTTTTAAATATATATATACATATATATACATATATACACACATATACACATATGTGTATATATGTGTATATATGTATATATACATATATATAGTTTTTTTAACTATATATGTATATATAGCCTGCAGCAGTAGCCCTGTGGCATCCGATCCCGTCAGATCTCGGAAGCTAAGCAGGGTCAGGCCTGGTTAGTACCTGGATGGGAGACGCCTGGGAACACCAGAAGCTGTAGGCTTGGGAGAAGGACCTGGCAACCCCCTCCCCCCAAAAAAAAAATCAATCTGCCATTGAAAACATTATGAACAGCAGAGAAGCACTGACAATAGTGTTTCCCCTGTGGTACAGAGGGTCGCTATGAGTTGGATACCGACTCGACGGCACCTAACAACAACAACAACAACAATGTATATATACACATACACACATACATACATACACACACACACACACACACACACACATATATAAAGTCATTGCTTGTATTCTTCTTAATATATCCTTTCATTAAAAAGTCATTATTTTAGCCTGGTGTGGTGGCACATGCCTCTAATTCCAGTGATTCAGGAGGTTGACACAGGAGTTAAAAGCCAGAGGCAACCTGCATAATGTAGCAAGACCCTGTCTCAAGACAAAAAATTAAAAAATGGGCTACGGATACAGGTCAGTGGTAGAACATTTTCAAAGTATGTGTGAGGTCCTGGGTTCAACTCCCAAGCACTACAAAACAAAACAAAATGAATAAACAGAAAAAGAAAAGAAAAACCTTCATTATTTTGTAATAAAATAAGGAAATGTTAGTTATACTTTTGTTGTTAGGTGCCCTTGAGTAGGTGTCGACTCACAGGGATCCTATGTAGAGTAGGCGAAACACTGTTGTCAGTGATTTTCTCCCATTCGTAGGGTTTTTAATGGCTGATTGTCTATTGGGAGTGGGCTGCCATGTCCTTATCCTAAACCACAGTGGTATGGCTGCAGGCAATTATAATTTTATATATTTTAAAATATGTCTTTAAAATTTTGTTCTGAATTCTCAAATGCCAGGAAATCAAGCAAGAGAGCTCATGATACACGATCTTTAATCTATGCATTAGTGAGCTAGGAAGCACTTACTTTCTAATCTTTGAGGTAAGATCTGTTCTCTTTTATATGAATTATTTTATTTAAGCCTATATTGGTAATATTGTCCAACTACACCTAAATAGAAATGCTTTTGAGCATTACTCACAGGAAAAAATTTATCTCCAAGACCATTATTTTATTCTCAACTTTAATCCAAATATAGGTCATATCTTATCATCTCCTACTGTAGTCCAGCAACGTATGAGGTTTTTAAAGAGGTTGCATACTGAAATGCATTTGAGTAGCTCAGTCTCAGAAAATAGAATTTATATCTTAGTAGATACAATATCATTAAGTATAAAACTCCTTAGTTTTGTTCAATTTATCTAATGGTAGCCTATAAAATTGAGAATAACTGCATCTGAAACTTACCTTCTCATATCCTGGTTTCTATGAGACAATAAAAATTCTTCACGAGATTACCACATGTACAATAAGATGTTTCTTTCTCTTTTTTTCTCTCATGTTTTCATTATCTTGCTCATATCTCACTTGCACCCCAGGGATTAATCTAGTTTTTTAAATGAGAAGTTTTATACTATAGAAGGTTCGAGTTTCTTTTTTGGGTTTCTAAAATTATGTTTTCTACCTCCCTTTAATTATTTCACTTGATCAAACTTTGTTATTAACCACAACATCTTACTTCTTCTGCTTCTTTCATATTTTATCAATTCTTCCACTGAAAAGCTTTATAGTTTTACATCCTATAGTTAAAATTCTAAGAGACTATTTTCTAAAATAGTTACCTTTTTAACATGAGAAATAGAAACAATTTTAATGTCATTACTTAGTTTCATAATTATTGTACAATAATTTCTTCATTTAAAAACTGAGGAAGATAATGTAATATATCTAAAAGCATTTTTAAAGCCAAGAGCCATGGTGCATCTCTGCAATCCCAGCAACTCAGGAGGGTGAGGCAGGAGGATTGTGAGTGCTAGGCCAGAAGCAGCCTGTGCAATTTAGGAAGAGCCTTTTTCAAAATATAGAAAATGAAGAAAAAAAAGTATTTATAAATGTCACCTACCAAATAATACCTTGAAAGGAGATTACAGAATCAATAGTGTCTGTTGGGCAGGAATAGTATTTTATACACACACATACTTCCATACATATACATATATATGCCTACTTCTATATGAGCGCTAAATATAAAAGAGATTTAAAATATACTTGCATGAATATAGGATACAGGTATATCTAAGCTATTACAAAATCTGTAGTTTAGTAAGGACATGGCACATATTTAAGCTATGTATTCAAGTATGTTCCTATGAGGTTATATATGACCAAAATATTGATTTGAGTAACATTCACACATTAATACATTGTCTATATTTCTCTGGTCTAACTTTATTTCTCGAAATAAGTTATATAATGTGTGTGTGTGTGTGTGTGTGTGTGTGTGTGTATGGGGGCTTGGATTTAGCTCAGTTGGTAGAGCGCTGCGCTGCAGTCTCTGAGGTCCCAAGTTCAATTTCCAGCACCGCAAAAATGGGACAAGGGCCTGGCAATCCACTCCCAAGGCAATCCCGAAACAGTCAGCCATTGAAAACCCTAAGAGGGTCGCTATGAGTCGGATACCAACTCGACGGCACCTAACAACAACAACAACAACAATATGTATATGCATATATATATGTATATGTATTTGTATATGTGTGCATATATATATATATATATATATATATATATATATATATATATATATATAGTCTGCAGCCATAGCCCTGTGGCATCTGATCCTCTGGTCCCATCAGATCTCGGAAGCTAAGCAGGGTCAGGCCTGGTTAGTATTTGGATGGGAGACTGCCTGGTGCTGTAGGGAGAACACCAGGTGCTGTAGGCTTGGGAGACTGACCCGGCAACCCACTCCCAAAAATCAATCTGCCATTGAAAACCCTGTGAACAGCAGAGAAGCACTGAGAATAGTGTTTCGCTTGTTGTATGTAGGGTCACTATGAGTCAGATATCGACTTGATGGCACCTAACAACAACACAACATATATATATATATTTGGGCTGGGATATATATGGGCTGGGATTTAGCTCAATTGGTAGAGTGCTGCACTGCAGTCTCTGAGGACCAGGGTTCAATTCCCAGCACCGCAAAAATGGTAGAAGGACCTGGCAATCCACTCCCAAGGCAATCCCAAAACACTCAGCCATTGACAACCCTATGAGGGTCGCTATGAGTCAGATACCGACTCGATGGCACCTACCAACAACAACAACAACATATATATATATATATATATATATATATATATATATATATATGTGTGTGTGTATATATATATATATATATATATATATATATATATATATATTGTTCTCTTTAGTCTATCATATCTTCTTAATGTTTGTACTGGGAAGAATTTTAGGTTTATCTTCAGGGTTTGAAGTCTTAAACACAATCTTCATTCACTTTTAGTCTGTTGCCCTGTTTTCATCCCTGACTGATAATGTGGGCATATATTCTACCTAGTGCCTTCCTACTTTGTAGGAATAATCTGTAAAAGTAGGAACGACATAATTTTATGTCCAGAGTATTTAAATTCTGAAGAGAAAGGAGACCATTAAGGTTAAACCCATAAACAATTAACTATGGGATTTCAGATCCTGTAAAACCAAGACAGAGATTTTGTAGTATATGTGTAAGGGAAATCTTTTAATAAGTTTTCTAAGTACCCTACCAGTATTTTCCACCTCTGTTGACTGGAAAACCAGACCAAGTTAAAATTTGCCATTGGAAAAAGTAGAAATATGGCAATTCTTTGCTTTAGTCAAAGTAGAAAAGTAATCTCTAGCTATATATTGATACATGGTAGACAATAGATGCCACCCTCTATCACAGAATATCATGCTGTATTCATGAATCCATATACTCACACAAACTATGGAATGTTTTAATAAGAGCAAATGACACCAGCATAAAGCAATCCACATACTAAGCATGAAAGAATTTCACTGAATATGCAAAAAGACAAAAGATAAAAGTGGAAAATAAGAGCTGCAAGTTAAACTAGTATGTCTTTGGAGCTGGCTGCATATGTAAAGTTTTCAACAGAATAATATTACACTTTACTGACAATGAAATGTCCATTATATAGAAGAATAATCATTATCATTAAGTGAATTTCCTGCTGAGTACATTATTCACTGTGAGCAGGATCATCTCTTGGGACATTTGCAAGGTAGTCACTGTAAAATTGTTTAGATCAGAGAAAGTAAAAGTGCTGGTTGTCTGATTTCGTTGTCAAATAAGAAAATAACTTACAGAGAAATTTTAAAGCAAGCCAAGGTGGATTGTGTTTTTTTTTTTTTCTTGTTCTCTGTGACAAAATTGTATATGTATTTTTTGTATTTTCATAAAAGTAATTTAAAGGAGGAAAGCATAGATGTTGAAATTCTATTTGAAATAATCAGGTCCTATTACACATGAAAAGTCTCCATCATCTGTATTCAGGGTCATCTACATATTGAGCCAACTACCTAAAAAGTCACATCTGGCACAGAAAATTCTGTTGTTAGAAAATTCTGTTGTAAAGTACACGTTTAATCTAGTAACAGTTAAAACATAAGATAAAAGTCAAATTTTAAAAATTTTAGTGATGTCAAGTGTTATTTTTCCTAAATTATGGGTATCTGCACCATATTTCATATCTTTGCTTCTAGCCTTTCAGGGACATTCACAAATATGTCACATAAAGACCTCCCAAAATCCTTTTGCTTTATGCTCCAATTTAGAAAATTTCCCTTGACCATAGCATTGTTAAAGAGTTAGATGAACAAAAATCACTCAGATTTCCCATATTCTCAGCTCTTTATTTCCTTGGTAAGAAGACTTTTCCTAGTTGGAAGTGTCAGGAAAGCTCATATTTGGGCAAAGAGAGCATTTGTAAGCATCAAGAATTCATGATCTCATCAGATTCCAAAAAAATATGTATTTTCTGAAGAAAAAGTCTAATAATAAAATAATAAGTTAACATTTTATGAGTGATTATTATTTCAAAGGTACTGTTGTGAGTGCTTTATTTGAATTATTTCATTTAATTCTCACAACCACCTGGAGACAGACTATTGCTATCTATATTTTAAAGAAAGAGAAATTAAAGCCCAGAAGTAGATGATTTTCTGTTAAACAGAGAAACCAGAGTTCATATCCAGCCTGATTCCAAAGCACACAGTTTAAACCATTATATACTGTTGTCTCACTGTGAATAAGTGAGCAGCAGCTATCTAAGTGTCTTTTCCATGAAAAGGGAGAAATTTTTACTAAGTATATAGTACCATTGATTTGATATGTTAGCAGAATTCTTTGATGTTGGCCCACGTTATTCATATCATATAAAGCAGTGATCCACAACCTTTTTGGCACCAGGAATTGCTTTGGGGGAATACAATTTTTCCATGGGTGGAGGCAGGGGCTCAATTGGTGATGCAGGCAATCAGGAGTAGCTGTAAATAGAAATGAAGTTTTTCTCACTCACCTCCTGCTGTGCAGCATAGTTTCTAACAGACCATAGACTGAGGGTTAGGGATCCCTGCTATAGAGGAGTTGACAGGAAAGTAGATGTAAAGAAATCAAACAGGTTTCCTAGAGTAGTTGGCACTTCAAAACCAGATTTTCTTTATTGAACCAAACAGCTTTGTTTTTTCACAAAAGTTTTTCTTTAAAGGAGATATTAATAGTAATAGTTAATAATGACTGTTCTAAATCTGTAGCCGGTGCTAAATATTTTATATTCAGTAACCCAACTTCACAATCATGTTATTCATGCAGAGCTTCAACCCCCGCCACCACACACACACATGATTCCAAATAGTATACCATTACTTCATAATAAGGTGAACTATATTTTCTAAGAATCAGGGTCATATCTAGAAGACCAGGTAGGTCTATTGTGAGTATGTGGTGGGAGCAGAAAGTTGGAGTGCAAAATAGTCTGTAATTAATGCATAATCTAATCAATTTGTCGAAAAGATTATTAGAATGACCAGCCAAGGAAACAGCTAGATTTATTATTTCAATCAGCAATTGAATTAGATCTACTCTGCAATTACCTAATGAACTTCTCAGCAGTAGACTGTACAACAGCTAAAAACTATTGGCCATTTAGTTACAGCTATATTGGTATTATTTTAATCATATATTACTAATTCATTTCCAAGGATAGAAACTCCATTTGTTGTATCTAAACTATATTTGTGCTACTATCCAAAATATGAATCATGGTTTAATAACTTTCATGTCCCATTTACAAGAGAAGGAAATCATGTATTTCCTAACTATATATTCTAATCAACTCTCAATTTTGATATATCAAGCTGAGTTAGTGAATATACTTTAACTTTGATCAACTATTACTCGTTCTTCTTGCATCAAAATGGCTGGTTTCATTTTCTCACCAAATGTTAATTGTGTTTTTCCTTCCTACTATATTCATTGCCTTAAAATTAGAATTTAATGGATAGCAATGAATTTTATTTTTAAATATTCAGGCAGTTGAAACATTCACTGTATTTAAAAAAATCGATTCCTAAAATTAAAACAAAGTAGGCAGAATGTAACTCTTCAGTGTTGTTAAAGCTAAAGATCTTTAATGTTAGCAGATCATTTGTTGTAGTAGTAGTTCTATTTTGCATCTTTCTCTTTATACATACAGATTTTAAATAGAAAAATGCTCATAGGACATTTAATCTGCTATATCAGGTCATTTCACATGTGCAAGAAAAACCACATCATAGTTATTCATAGATCACAGAGCCAGAAAAGATTCTTAAGGATGCATTCTGATCCATAGCCTTATCTTTTAAACCTGAGTAGAAAAATAAGAGTATTCTAATTTATCTTTAGCTTATTCTTTAAAATCACAAAGAACAGTACCATTTGGTAACATATAGTGTAACAGTTGGGAGAAGGACCCAGCAACCCATTCCCAACAAACAATTTGCCATTGAAAACTGTGTGAATAGCAGAGAAGCAGTAACAATACTGTTTCGTCAGTTGTATATAGGGTCGCTATGAGTCAGATGCCGACTCAACGGCACCTAACAACAGGTGCAACAGTCTCCTTTATTTTCAGAATGCTTTTCACAGTTCTCATAAATCCCTTTATTTAAATTTAGTATTCAAATTGATCTCAACAGAGATCTAAAAACTCTCATCTTCCACCAAATCCTCCCTTTCCCATGACTGTTCCTGAGATAGCTACTGTCTCTTCACCATCAGCCGTCAAGTTCCTGTTAGAGACTTCTCTCAAATTTATTATGATTTTAATTGAGTCCTCAGCAATATCTCCCCCAAGTACACACTATATTCTCATCCAATCCCTAGCCCTAGAAGATAATTCCTCCATCCTACCTCATCTGTTAAAGTTAAGCCTGATTCTATGCACCTCCTGAACAAGACTTCCCTGCCCATACCATGCAGATGTAGAGTGCTTTTTCTGCATTTCTCTGGCACCATATACCCTCTGCACATTATTCATCATGTACAATATTATATGCCATTTGAGTACGATTTGACTGAATATGTAAATAGTAAAGCATGTTAAAGTTGAATGGGGAAGTGTCGAAAGCACCTTTGGAGGTGGTGTTCAAGCTGCATAAGAGAACCCACCATTTTCTGAAGATGCATTCTTGGCATGGTAATGGAATATTCCCTTTGTAATCCAGAGTGTAATTATAAGTAGAAGAAAATTGGTCCCACTCCATGCAATAAAGAACAAGGTGGTTATGTGGTCAGAGCCTACCTCAGCATTGATTTTTATTACTAACAGTAAAATTGAGCTGTCTGCTGTGGCAAACACTGTACTCCCAGCAACTCTGGAGGCTGAGGCAAGAGGATGGCAGATTCAAGGCCTCGATTAAACTTAACTTCTACACAACCAAGTGAAATCTTGTCTCAAAATTTTAGAAAAGGCAGGGGAGTTGGGGGTTTAGCTCAGTCACAGAGGGCTTGGCTAAACCTGCATCATGTCCTAGGTGCAACTCCCAGTGTTCAATTCCCAGTACTGAAAGGATAAAGAAAAAATATTAGTAAGATAATTACCATATATTTTTTAAAATCTAATCCAAACTCTCTTGATAATTTCAGAGAGCTACAAAGTCAGATGTGGATTAGAATGGTGTATAGGTTGGATTCACAGTGGAGGGTTCTCCAATCCGCACATGATTCTAATCCGCAACTGACTTTGTAGCCCTCTAAAACTGTTGAAAGGGTGTCAATTAGATTGGAGAACAGCCATTCCTGGGATACCATTAGTTGAAATATGGTCTATGGAAGTCTTTCATCAGAATTGACTTGACTGCTTGTTTTTACTCCACTTCAGACTCTCAGACCAGACTTTCTGAAGTTATGTTCCATAAATTTGAAATTTTAATAAGTACCTCATGTTTGCCAACTGATTCTTATACTGAAGTAAAGCTTAAAAAACACAATTCTAGTTCAATATTTGGCTTAGTGAAATGTTAATAAGAAGTTCTTTTTAAAAAGGCTCTGTGCTGAGATACATTTAGGAAACTATTTTAAAGGTAGTTTAAAAGGGTTTACAGCAGAGCTTTTAGTAAGTTTTATGTTGCAAATTTTTGAGAGGGGAACCTAGTTTATGGTGATTTTCTAACTTTGGTAGGCAGCATGTTCCCCAACTGGTTTCTGGAAAAATTAGCTTCAGGAGTGTTTTCAAATCTGAATATCAGCCCTGCATTTTTTGCTGAACCAATGAAATTGGTCTATGGAAAATGGTAGGATACACTGGACTCCCTAAAGATCTCTGTTGATAGGCAAATAGGATGAGAGATATGCTTTTTAGCTATTCTTTTTCACTTTTAGACAATATGGATAATTTTTCTGCTCATTTCTTAATAACATTATTCTCTCTGTATTTTACGTTACCTTTAAGATATTTATCGAATTTTAATTTCAACAATACAGACTGTAAGTGGCATGGGGTAGGGGAACAGAGAGAGAGAGAGAAAGAGAGAGAGAGAGAGAGAGAGAGAGAGAGACTATGTAGCCCCCAGAATCCTAGCAGTATTAGACTAGAATATTTTAAAATAGAAAGCAGAACTTAAATTCTTGCTTAGGTGCTATGCAAACGAATCAAAATTGCATTGCTCTTCACCTCTAAAATAAAAAGGAAATAGCAAGACCTCATTGTATAGGCAGAAAGTGGAATAAATGTAGTTCCTAAAAATGTCAGAATAAAATTTTATAATCTGATGATTTACAGTTCATTCCATGGTTTTAGTGTGTAAAGGATAAGCATATCTAGTGGAAATGGATGAATTGGGTCAAGTAAAATTGGAACCCATTAAAATTCCACCCTAAACCTTGGAGGAATGGAGAAGCTTGGTCACCCAAGTGATATATTATATAGGTCATTATTTGCCTCTTAGTTTCCTATTTTTCCCTCCAACCAAGAAAATGGAAGGCTCAAAAATTCTCCCCAGAAGCATCTCATTTTGGAATCCATGTTGGAACAGTCAAGAAGGGACTGAAAATCACTGAGTAATATTTTTCTATTTGAGATTGTAAACAAATCTTTAATGCAAAGGATTGCAAGTAACTGTGATTCTTGTATTTATCTCAAAATGCACTTTGTCATATGATACCTAATCTCCAAAGGTGTGTTTCCATTCAAGACCATTATTTCATCATTAAAACAAAGGCATCACAAGGAGCCTGCATTTGCTAATCATTCGAAAAAGGGAATCTGCATGCTTCTCACTCCTTTGGAACAACTTGTTTCAAAAGAAGCAGTATATTTATATGCACAAAGCAGTATCTCCCTAATTATAATTTATTTTTGCCTATTCAAGAAAAACACAACAGATGTATTTCTACCAACTCCTGGACTGTCACATGGCAAAAGAACAATTGCATAAATGCTTCAAATAAATGTTCAAGTTCTTGGACATAAATACTTTCCAGCATATCCTTGTTGTTGTATTATAGCATTTAACCTTAATGTTATCTGTGTTTGGAATGCAAATGATGAACAAGATGGTTTGCATTCTACTCATATCTCTTTCCTCTGTGATCAGTAAGTATCAGAAACAGAATCATCTACAGATAGCAGAGCAATTACATTTTAAATGTCACATAGCTGCCTTTATTATTCCAGCTGGTGTGTGGAAAGAAAGGTCCCTCTGTTAATGAGACTAACACTGCCAGTTCCACTATAATAGATTTAAGCAAATAAATAACGTTTGCCATTTCTTCTCTTGTTTTTCAAGTGTTATTTTTGTCACTGATCTCATTGCCCCGACATTGGAGTGGGATAACTATACTTGTTGCATAGCTTAGGAAATGAAAACTGCACATGGAGTCCCTGTTTATTTTAGATAACTCAGCATATTAATCCAAATTGTCCCCAAAATCCATCCTTCTCATGGTTCTTACTCACATTTGCTCTTAATGCTAACCTTAACAAAGAGGATTAGTGGTTCACTAATGCATGGCAGTACCTATTGTACACTTGAGGAGAGACGAAAAATAACTGTATTACTTCAAAAGGAACAAAATCTCCTGCAAGCTAAAAAAGGAATAGTACAAGATCTGTCTAAATTCCTGTTGAAATTGATTCAAAATTATAGACCACTGATCTTGGGTTTTATGTAGTTCAAATATTAAATATCCACTAGAAAGTAGTTCCCACTTGTATTGAAAGGCTACAAATATCATCTCATGGAAAAGTCATGCTTTTCCAATTGCTCCAATAAGTCACCATGTTTAGACATTGACTCTTTGGCTAAATAGATAAGCCATACCATATAATCCACATACTCTCACTCCTTTCCAATTTAGCCATCTCCATCTAGGCACTACTTGAGTCACATAATAGTTCCTTAAGGTACTGAGCTTACTTCTTTTTACTCTCCACAGAATATCCCTGGGTGACCTAATGAGGAGCATGTCTTTTAAAAACTACCTTATACTTATGACTTCCATATGTAACATTGTTGCCCTACTTGTCCCTATGATGCCAAATTCAAATATTCAACTGCTTGTTTGACATTGCTATATGAATGCTTAACAGACAGCTCAAAATAGTGTAGTCCAAACCCAACACTTACAATTCACAATCTACCAACAATTGTCTTTCTTCATCACTCCAATTCACTAACTGATATCACCTGCTTAAGGCAAAAGTCTCAGAGTAATCCAAAACCTCTCTATTTCCTTTCTTCATGCCTCCCAACACATGTGCATGCACGCACGCGCACACACACACACACACACACACACACACAAACACACACACACAAGCAAAACCAAGACTTGGCAGTTCTTCCTCCATCCTGTCCTTTAGTCTGTACACATTTCTTACCTACACTACTAACAATGTGGAGAAACTACAAGCTTCTTTCACCTGGACCCCTTTAGCAGTTTATCTAATACCTCCTCTCCCTTCTCCTCTCCTTTTGCCTCTCCTTTCTTTCAAGAACACACAGCTACGTTATATTATTTTATAATGAATGAAGTCATAGTCTCCAAAATGGCTTTCATACAGAAGAAAGAATAGCAGATATGGAACACCAACATTTTGTCTTACAGATAGAAATATTCAAACCTGAGAATAAAAAGGATCTTACAAACTCATTGATTTACGTACAGTTGAGGAAACGCCAATAGGTTTCCTGATGTATAATTCATGAATCTGGAACCCCTTCTATGCTACATAATCTCAAGAATAAACTTTGTTCATTCTGGTTATTTCTAAATCTGCCACGTTATAATATTAGCTAATTATAACACTTATATTGCTAAATCATTGTATCACTTAACTTGGTATAATGAAGATGTTGTTAGGTGCTATTGAGTCAGGTCCTACTCAGAGCGGCCCTCATAGGGTTTTCAATGGCTGTTTTGGGATTGCCTTGGGAGTGGATTGCAATGTCCTTTTCCCATTTTTGCGGTGCTAGGAATTGAACTGGAGACCTGAGAGATGGCAGAATAGCACTCTATTGACTGAACTAAATCCCCATAATGAAGATATAATCCCTAAATATTGTTGTTAGGTGCCATCAAGTTGAGTCCAACTCATAGCGACCCTATGCACAACAGAGCAAAACATTCTCTGACACTGTGCCATGCCTGGCACTATTGTCAGTGCTCTGCTATTCAAAGCCCTAAATAGCTCTAAATATTTAAAGACTTTCAGAATTATATATCTGTCTACTTAAGACTGAGAAATGCAATGTCCTCTCAATTATCTTCATTGTTCAGCAATTTAAAAGTAATGCAACATAGAATTATTTAATTTTAAAAGGAAACTCATATTATTTCATCTACCTGGGATCAGGCACATATCAAATGTGTTTACAAAGAGAAAGTGAATAGCCTAAAGGAGATGATTTTGTAATGCAAATATAATAAACGTCTTTGTAAATATAATAAGCTTCTTTCTAAATGTATTAACTATTTTTGCTTTGTTGTGGTTATTATGTTGTTTTGATGTATCTTTTCTGGGGCTGCCTCATGGTCTTCTTCCTCCTCTTTTCCTTCTCTCGCTTCTCCCTCTTCTCCTTCTTCCTCTTTTACCTCCTCCTCCTCCTCCTTCTCCTCTTCCACCTCTTCCTTCTCCTACTTCTACACTGGGAACTTGAACCCCTACCAGTGAACTGTATCCCCAGCCCCTTTTTTCCTTTTTTAATTTTTAGACATAGTCTTGCTAAATTGCGAAGGCTGCCTCTGGCCTTGAACTTGTGATACTATCTGACTCAGCCTGCAAAATTGTTGGGATTACAGGCATGCATCACTTGCCCATATTTTTTTAACAGGAAGAGGGCAAGTGGGGTGGGGGCAAGACATCCAGAAGTAGTAGTATTTGTACATATAGCAAAGCCAAGAAGTAAAATCAATATTACTCAAGAAGCAATGCTGAGTATGTTTATCTTAGTGTATTTTCTTCTAGGAGTCAGTAATGAGCCTCTAAAATTGTTATAGTACACACAGATAAAAATCAGTGAGTTTTTTCACATTGCTTCTGGAAAAACTGCTCTCTGTTCCACTTTTAATTAGTGTATTATTATCCATTGCTAATTTGCAGGATTTAGTCTTGAATTAGCACACAGCTGCAGCAGAGAATGCAAGTACATGAATTGCTGGATTAACTGGAGTCCATACAAAGGGAAAAGAGAAAATGAGGGGAGATGCAACAAACCATGTCCTCCAAATAGATTCCAAAATTTGCCAGCAATTACCTATAATTTAAAAGTGAATTCCTCAATGGGAAGATACAAAAAACTATGTTTCTAAATTTGGTTTGTTTTATAATCTAATAGAAGGTAGAATTACCTTTTTTTTAAATGAAAGATTCAAAACATTCAGAAAACTGAGAATAATATAACACAAACTCCTTCACTTACTAGCCACATTTAATAAATGTCAAAACATTGCTGTTTTTGTTATATATTGCCTAAAATCAATGCAGTTCTGCAAAGCAGTTGTGGGGCTTTTGTGGTCCTCCAAATCCCACCCTCACTCAATTCTCATTTCTCTCTGCCCAGAGGTAACCACAATTCTAGAGTTGGTGAAGGTATTTTCCATCTAGATTTTAAATTTTTACCCGCTGTTTGTGCACATATAGTATTTTTTCAAGTTTAAATTTTACATAAATGATAACATGATACATATATATGCTATAACATGGGCTATTTGTATATATAGTGCTGCTACAACTTATCAACTTATTTTTATTTCATTCCACATTATGTGTGAAGGACTTCCCCCTTAGGATATACTGTATACATAATCAATTTATTCATTTGATGGCTGTGATATATATATATATATATATATATATATATATATATATATATGTATATATATATCTTTTCTTCCTGGTGCACATGTGCTGGAATAGGAATCCTATACACACAGGTTCTCAAGGAGAGGTGATGCCACACCAGGGACATTTGGAAATGCGAGGAAGCATTTTTCTTATCACAGTGTACTTGTTTTCTAAGCCTTCCATAACAAAGTACCACAAACTGGGTTGTTTCACCAACAGAAGCTTATTAACTCATAGTTCTGGAGACTAGAAGTCTGAGATCAAAATGCCAGCAGGATTGGTTTCTTCTGAGGCCCCTCTCCTTGGCTTGTACATGGCTATCTCTTTCCTATGTCTGCCAGGTTTCCCCTCTGTAACATGTCTATGTCCTATTTTCTTCCTCTTACAAGGACACTAGTCATGTTGAATAAAAGCCTACCATATTGACCTTATTTTAAATTAATCACCTATTTAAAGAGCCTGTGTAGGACCCAGAGATACACCATTGTATCTAGAGCCACCTGATTTTCAACGAAGGAGCAAAGCATGCAAATTGGAGAAAGGATAACCTTTCCAAAAAACAGTGCTGGGAAACATGGATATCCCTTGCAGAAAAATGAAAACAGACCGGCACCTTTCAATATGCACAAGAGTTAACTGGAAATGGATAATAGACCTCAACATAAAACCAAAAACTTTACAATTACTAGAAGAAAAGATAGGCAATATGCTCCAACATATAGGCATAGGAAAACATTTTCTTAATAAGACTCCAATTGCTCAGGAAACTGCAACAAGAGTAGATAAGTGGGATTACATGAAATTAAAAAGCTTCTGTACAGTAAAGGAAACAATCAACAAAATCAAGGAAGTCCCCACTGAATGGGAAAAAAAATCTTTGAATCCTATACATTAGACAGAGGACTAATTTCCAGGATTTACAAAGAACTCAAGAATGCAACTCCCAAGACAACAAATAATCTAATACACAAGTGGGCAAAGGAACTGGACAGTTCTCAAATGAAGAAGTTCATAAAGCCATGAAGCATATGAAAAAATGTTCAATATCCCTAGCCATCAGGGAAATGCAAATCAAAACAACTCTGAGATTCCACCTTATTCCAGTAAGAATGGCCAATATCAATAACACAAATAACAACAAATGCTGGCGAGGTTGTGGAGAAAAGGGAACCCTCTTACCCTGTTGGTAGGGCTGTAAATTGGTTCAACCACTTTGGAAATCAATATGGAAGTACCTCAGAAAACTACAAATAGATCTACCGTATACCACTACTGTTATACAATTATACCACTACTGGGAATATACCCAAACGGAGATGAGTCATACCACAAAGACATCTGTATCTCCATATACAATGCAGCACTTTTCAATATAGCAAGGATATGGAATCAACAAAAGTGTCCATCAACAGAAGAATGGATAAGAAAATTATGGTACATGTAAGCAATGGAATACTACTTAGCAATTAAATAAATGAAATAATGCCATTTGTTGCAAAATGGATGGAACTGGAGAACATCATTTTAAGTGAATGAACGTAAGCCTAAAAAGAGAAATACCATACGTTCTTGCCCATGTGTGGGAGCTGAATCAAACTTAAAGGAAGGAAAAAATACTATGCATAAATTGAAATATTGTAAAAAGCTCAATTAAACTTAGCATGTTGTTGTTGTTGTTAGGTGCCATCGAGTCAGTATCCTACTCATAGTGACCCTCACAGGATTTTCAATGGCTGACTGTTTTGGGATTGCCTTGGGAGTGGATTGCCAGGTCCTTCTCCCATTTTTGTGGTGCTGGGAATTGAACTCGGGACCTCAGAGACTGCAGCGCAGCGCTCTACCAACTGAGCTAAATCCCAGCCCCAAACTTAGCATAGAAGAGACAATTTAAGGAGTGGAAAGATGGAGGGAGTGATCCAGCAGAGGGAAGTGATGATTAGAGAAGGCAGGAGGGGGCAGAGGGTCAGTGAGGAGGGATGAAGGGGGAGAGGTCAACCTCAATGTAAACAGTACAACTTTATTAGCTTAGTGGAAAAAAAAGGGGAAGATAGAAAAAAACTACAAGAATAGCTAAAATAAAATAATAATAATATTAATATTAATAGCAATAATACCAAAGGCTGGCAATAATATAACAGACTAGGTCACTCATTTAATACTGCTAAGAATGTTAAAAGGTAGATGACTATAGAAAAAAGTTGGGACTTAAGTCAAAACCGAGATGCACGTATATAGATAAATATTCTCACAAAAAGACATGCAAGTTGAAAAGAGATCATTGGTGGGGGGTTGGGAATTGGGGAGCAGGGTCATGAGAGAATGAGGGGGAAGTTATGTGAGCAATGTACAATGAAATGCATATATGGAAATGTCACAATGAAACCCATGTCATAATGAAACCCATTAAGTTGTACATTAAAATTTTCCGATAAAAAATAAAATAAAATAAAGGGCCTTTGTCCAAATGCAGTCATATTCTAAAACCTAGGCATTAGGATTTCAACATTTGAGTTGGAGGTGGGAACACAATTTGCCCTCTAACAGGTTGTATTGGATAGAGAGGGCAGTGTCCAAAGATCCTAAACATCCCACACTAACAAAGGTCATGCTCCTGAGCCCAGAATGCCGGTGAGACTGTAGAGGATAAAAATCCAGTGGGGTTCCTGAATTGGAGACTATGTAGTACAACTCTATAGGACTTTACCAAAATGCTCTCAAATAGCTGTATAAGTTTAAATTCCAAAAGCAGCAGATGGAAATTCAAATTTCCCCATACTTAGAAGCACTTGATGTGTTATCAGACTTCCTAAATAAATGCTAATATTATGAGTATGGATTATTATTCATTGCTTCAAGTTTTATTTATTTGAGTCCAATTTAGAGTGGATTATATAGAAATATGTATCATTCTAGTTATCTGCTCTGTGAATTACTTTTTATAACATTTAGTAATTTTTCTCTTTTAGAATTATTCTTCATGTTCTTTATATTATACTTTTGTTGTTTCTGAGTTTTTCAAATATCTTCTTCCAGCATGTGAATTATCTTTACCTCTGCTCCTGATGTATACTAAAGAATAGTTCAATGTAGTCAAATTTATCAGTACTTTCCTTTGTGTAAGTGCTCTTTGAACCATATGTAAAAAAGCCTTCTCTACTCAATGACCATAAAGATATCTTCTATTTCTTTCTAAAAGCTTCAAAGTCTTGCCTTTCAAACTTAAGTCTTTATCTAAATTTTATTTTTATTATACAAGTAACTTATTCAACTTTTCAGTATAAATGGTGAATGGTCCCAACACCATTTATTAAATATGTACTCACTTCTCCAACTCTCTCAAATAATTTTCCAATTAAATGTGGTTAGCTTTACAGGTCCTCTTTTTGGCCCATTTTTAAATGTGTCTTTACTTCTTCTTGGAATATTACAACTGCTATAACTTTTTGCTAAGTCTTGGTATCTCCTAGGGAAATTATTTCTCCCTCCTGTTCTTCCAGATTGCTTTAGTTTTCTTGGCCCTTTACTCTTCTGTCTGAATTTTTTAATTACTTTGCCACATTAATAAAATAGAGAAATAGATGAGATTTTCTTTAACATGCATTAAACTTATACATTACTGTAAGGAAAAAATTATCTTTAAATAGTGAGTCTTCTCGTCATGAGCATGTTATATCTTGTTAATTCAGCCTTTTAAAAATTGTGTTCTTAGTAATATACTATAATTTTCTTCTCATATTATGCACTTTAAATTAGATTTATGTATATTTACCTTACAAAATTTATTGCTATTATGAATGGTATCTTTTGTCATATCATTAGATTGGATATTAGTGGATTAATTAAAGGATGAGTTTGATTTTTAAATATTGGTCTTAAATTCTAGCAGGTACTACATTCTCATTTTAATTCTATAGCACATCTGTATAGCTTCTTAGATTTCATATGTACATAATTGTATCAACTAGAGATCATCACAAATTCTCTTTTATAAATTCCTGTATCTCAATGATTTTATATTTTTGATTTGCTATGCTCTTCATAGAAATGCTGAGTCATCTCAACTCGTGTAAATAATTTTGTCTGTCTTTTAATGAGAATGCTTTTCAAGTGTAATCACTAATATATTTGTTACATATTTCTAACAGATACCCTTTAACAATCTCTTATTTATAGTCTTGAAATATTTATTTAAAAATTAATTTTTTTTATTTTTACAAAAAATAATTTTTATATGTAAGTGAAAATTATCACATGGTTAATATTATTTATTCATGTTAATGATACTTGAATTTCTGGGACAACCCTTCATTGGTAAAGCTGTATTATTTATTGTTTATTGCTCTGGAATAGATTTGTTTTGTTATATTTTACTTACATGCATTTTCCCTAGTATAACGTGTCTATAATTTTCTTTCTGTATTTTTCCTACTCAGTTTGATTTTGTATCAAAGTTGAATTAGTTTTAAAAACTAATTTGATTAGTGCAGCAGAGATATCCTCTTACCTCCCAATATCTCTCTTGATCTCTGTTTTCTCTTTCTTTCATGATAGGAAATCTCTGATGATATTCTGACATATTTTCTGCTCACCTTTTTCTACGTGTGACCATGTAATAAATTCTGGTACAGATATCACATTACCATGTGAAATGCTTTTCATGGAATTATGCACACACAATATTGAAGCCTGATAGGGTGGCTCTCTATGTAGTCAAAGAGATATACAAAAGTGATATATGAAATGTCTAGGAAGTTTTCTTAAAGGAAAAGATGTACACTTTCATTAGTTTGCTTTCCAACTAAGTATAGAAGTAATCCACTTAGAATATCATGTAGCCAAGCAGAAAGAAAGTCACAGTTTCCAGGTATGAAGTAAAAACAGAATTACAAAAATACCTGAAAAATTCAGAGCAAGAGAAGCAGTACTAAAATATCTGTGTCTGCACTTGGCTACCTTCTGCCAATCCTTCCTGATCAGTGCAATATCACTGATGAAATGGTTTGCCATGACTTTATGCAGGGTGTCCATTAACAGAGTCCCACGCTGGGCAGAAACAGTCCTGATCTATTACCTCTACCATGCTTAGGCGTTGATTGGGAGCAGTTCAGGAAATGTCTGGCCTTGGCATGAATCCCTTGAAAACACAATTCCTTGTTAGGTTGTTAGAAAGCCTAAGTTCCATTTTGTGGGGTACTAGTAATAGAACTTCTATTTACACAAAGTATATTACTTATGCTATACTATACATGTTATATCTGATATATTGATATTATAACTGCTATTAATACTATTGCCTGCAGCTATAGCCCTGTGGCATCTGATCCCCTCAGATCTCGGAAGCTAAGCAGGGTCGGGCCTTGTTAGTACCTGGATGGGAGACTGCCTGGGAACACCAGAAGTTGTAGGCTTGGGAGAAGGACCTGGCAACCCCCTCCCAAAAATCTATCTGCCATTGAAAACCCTATGAACAGCAGAGAAGCACTGACAATAGTGTTTCCCCTGTTGGACAGAGAGTCACTATGAGTCGGATACCGACTCGACAGCACCTAACAACAACAGCAATAACAACATTAATACTATTATCAATTATCTGGTAATTTTGTTATGTATTATTGAGATTACTAAATTAGTGAATTGATACTTAGTCATTATACATGCCATTTTCCTATTATTTTTTGTGATAAATTTTGTTTTATCTGTTAATAACAATACCATATCTTATTTAGTATCAGTTTCCAGGGATCTCATAAACTCAGCACAGTGCCTTACCAGTAAATATTAGATATTTTTAAATTTTCAAAGATGTAAGCTATATAAAAATTAAACAAATATTCAAATGGCTATTACAATCAGACAATATTCAACTTGAATTTCGTAACATGGAAAAAGTTGTTCAGGGAAAATAATTTGCAAGTAAGAAAGATGGCAAAAACATTATATTAAGTGGAGAAAAACTAAAACCATTTCCGCTTAGATCTGGAACAAGACAAGGATGTCCTCTCTCTCCTATTCTATTCAACATAGTAATTGAAGTTCTGGCCAGGGCAATCAGACAAGAGAAAGAAATCAAAGGGATACAGATTGGCAAGGAAGAGGTCAAATTATCATTATTTGCAGATGATATGATTTTATACTTGAAAGAC